>JABFPN010000113.1:0-72259 GCA_022817305.1 Leptoteleia sp. ZL-2020 | reverse complement strand
TATTGGGTTGTTCGGAAAGTAATTTCGTTTTTTCCCGATAGAGGATTTAATTGTATTTTTTTGATCCCAACTTCACACTTAAGCCGCATAATCATTATATGTTTTGAGAGGTGATATAGCAAGGCTTATGTGTGAAAAAGTTCAATAGATTTTACGCGGTAGTTTTTTGTAGGTGCCCTTTTAAATATGGAGAGCAATAAGCAGCATTTTCGTCATATTTTACTTTATTACTATAGAAAAGGTAAAAGTGCTGTTCAAGCCAGAAAGAAATTAACCGATGTGTATGGAGACGCTGTGTTGACAATACGCCAGTATATAATTTAATAAAATATTTATCCATTATACGAAGATCGTCTTTCATTTTCACAAAAAAAAAAACGAAATTACTTTCCGAACAACCCAATATATTTGAAGTATATAATATATTATTATAAAAATTATGGACAAGTACGTAACTTGTTTGGACAAGTATGTAACCTATTTGAACAAGTATATAACCTATTTGGACAAGTTGTAACCTGTTTGGACAAGTATGTAACCTGTTTGAACAAGTATATAACCTGTCTGAACAAGTATGTAACCTATTTGGACAAGTTGTAACCTGTTTGGACAAGTATTTAACCTGTTTACTAATTACAAATGTTTGGACAAGTACATAACCTGTTTACTAATAATCTTACTAATTTTTCTTAACCTTTTCCCTCCGTACAATCTTAATAATTTTCCCGAATCCTTTTCTCTCCGCGTATAAATATTATAAGGAATACTATAAACATACAAATACCCCCTAATTATTATAAAATATAATGGCAACTACTAATAAATTTTTCCGATTTACGCGACTCCCGTAAAGCGCGCTGGAATGCCCGGGATTGAATTGCAAATGAAACTGTAGCAGCTCTCCCGTTGTTTCGTACGGATCAGGTTCATCGCGCGGCGATTGCACGCGCGTGGAATGAGACAAGAGCTTTTTTTTTCTCCACCCCCCCCCTTCCCCCATCTATCCCTCGCCGTTTGATTAGTTGGCGCAAGAAAAAGCGTTAATGGGACTTTAATGCGTCTCCTACAGAGTGTAACGCTCATTTGAATTCAGCAATAATTACGCGAAAGGCCTTGTTGCCGCGACAATGTTCCGTTTAATCATTATTAATATGATACTGGACTCCACCTGCTATTTATTATTGTCAATCACTTTTTGTTTCGTTTCTTTGCCGCGGCGGTTATCGATCATGATCGTCACTTGACTGTTTTTTTCTCTTCTCCCCCCTCCACCGCGACTTTTTCTTCGACTCGTGCTTTTAACGGGAGCCCCGTGCATAATTGATTTTGCTACCGAGTTGGCTCGGCGATTCGGACAGGTACCTCCGCTCGAAGAATGGCCGAGAGGTGGGCAATGGAAGGCGAAAGTATGGGGAGAATGGAATTTTTGTGATTGAATGGAGAGGCATGATTTGATCGCTACGATTAGTCGTAAAATAAATTAGTAGAGAATGGCAAATAGTAGAAGTAAGTAGTAATTAGATGAAGGTGAAGAAATTGACAAATTTGGGACGATGGAACGTGCCAAGTCACGTGACCATTTCCCATGAGACAATTTTATACAGGCTGCATATATATTATCCTAACTATAAGAATGAAATTGGTTTTGGAGTCAACTATAGTATATTTCAATTTGTTCAGTAAGTATTTAAAGTTAAGTCAATTATAAACTAGAATTAAGAAAATCATTAGAATTAAGAAAATTATTAGAATTAAGAAAATCGTTAATATTAAGATAGTAATAATAAGGCTACGAAACATAACTACCGATTAACTGACCTTTGACAACACCAAGGAAGATGCGCGCGCAGAAGGTATTGTTGCGGAATGACTTTGCGCGAGTGATCAGTGCTTGCGCAATCTGAAATTAGCCATTCAAACAACGAGAAACTCGAAAATCTACTTAGACGTTGGGTATGGTGATAAAAGAAGAAGAAAAAAAAGCGGATCTGCTCTTCTATTACAGCGCGGCCGCTTCGCTATTACGCCAGCCGATCCGTATAATCGTCGAATTTCAATCGCGGGTCGATTCTATTTTGCAATCGACGCACTCAAGTGAAAGCATCAGCCCCGACGAAAAATATCACCGTCCACGCGTAACTGGCTCGTGCCTAAACACTCCGGGAGGGGGAAATATGGTCGCCCGATCAGCGCCACGGTTGGGCCGCATCAGAACGAACCGTCGACAATACTGCATCATAAATAATAGATAATTACCGACTCGGACGAGTATAATAACCGGCTACCGATCGCGAGCTAATTAATATTGCTTTGCGAGCTTTTTTTTCTTCTCTTTCAACAAATAATTACGCCTTACGTAAGGCGGTGCACTGCTGGGGAGGCGAGAAAAAAGTTTTAACATCCAAAAAAGATACCATCCAATCCGGATAATGTCAAGCTTACATTAACTTTTCCGAGATTTTGTAAAAAGAAGTATTATAAGTTTGTGGCGTGCGCTAAAAAATTTGTTGACGATGACATTAAGAATTATTTTCATTAAAGTGGCTCGAGAAAAAGGTTGGAGACAAATTTTCGAGGGGTATGGTAAAAAAGTTATGGACATTAATTGCCATTGGACCAACGTAAATATATAAAAACTAATTGATTATACATTATTTTATTAGATAGTTACGCGGTAATACAAATCATAACCTAATATTTATTTGCATGAATGGTATATTACCTAATGAGGAGGAAGTTGTTTTAAGTTGCAACCTAAGTTTAAGACGAATACATTTTAATTTTAAGGCGAGTAAATATATTTCCGTCCCCGCGGGGGAGGAAATGCCATTTTGCTCCCTAGGGAGTTTTGGAAAAATGGCCTTTCCTGCCGAAATTCTCGCGACGAAAATATATACGTACCAAAGGAGACTTTTTTTTGAATCTCCCTTGTTACGTAATATACTATGCGATACCGTATTAAAATGACTTTTTGATTGACTCGACGATGTCTTTGGGAAATTATATTACCGTGCTAGAATTACATAGAATTACCGTAATTATTTATTTATAAGACCTTTTTTCGTAACGTTTTCGAATGACGCACTGCGAGGTGTGTTCCGTGCGCGTAATTTGATTTCGCCCCGATCGTTCGGCCGTTTCCGATTGAACGCCGTTTAATCGTATTGGTGGCGAGGCGCTGATGGAATCGTGCGGATCAATTTTAGCCGAGCGCCGCCCGAGAGCTTCTATTAGTGACGGAAAGAGTTTCTTCTGACGGAAACGAAGACAAATTCTTTTTAGCGTAATTCCAGATTATTTTCTGCGGTGGACATTTTTATCTCGGCCTTCGAGGTACTCGGGATGGTGGGATCTAGTTCCAAAGGAAGTCCCCAATTGGCAGGCGTGTTTCGTCCGTGTAAAAAATCCGTAATAATTGTCATACCGAACTGGGATGGGGCCGAGGAGTCGATGGGAATAAGCGCAATTTCGAATCATCTTGCTGTGTTTTTTTACACCGAGAGAAAATAGCCATAGTTAAATATTACTAAACATGTTATAGTTATAGTTTTAAATTAAACGCAATTAACATTTTGGATGGATAAGTCGGTGTCCTGTTTTCACCAGGGTACTATGGTTGTTACTAGATTAAGAATGATAATATTAACATCTTACTATGGTTAAAATAACTAGCTACTATAGTTATTTCAACTATGAAATATAGTTTAATCTATTATACTGCATGGTTCGGAGAACAATAAACTATAGTTACAGATACTACAAAGACTATAGTAAATATAACTAACGCCTTTAGTATTCGCGAGAAGTAACCACAGTACACTAGTCACGAAAACTAGAATTCTCTCTCGGTGTATCGTTGATGTTCGAGCGGAGACGATTTTGTTGCGGACATAATGGAATAATTGAGATAAAACCGGCTTCCAGCAAATGGACCGCTCTGATGAACGCAATTCGAACCGTGGGGAATATCTGTGCCAATTTTTGTCGGATCGCCTTCCGGTCGATGACGTCACTATCGACACCGGTCGACGACGGTTACCTACCGCAACGGTGCACTTTTATGTCCGCCCGGAATATTGTTTTACGATTAATTTATCGAGCAATTTACGGCTTTATCGACAGGTAACAGCGCTGTTAAATCTTCTCGGTTTAATTAAGTACGGGTAGTTTGGCATCTACCATTTATGGGGTAATTTAGTAATTTCTTCATAACTGGGGAGTTGTCGGTAAGGTAACGCAACGGAAGGTTCGGCCTACTGGGATATTTGAATATTTCTTGCAGTCGGTGACTATGTTGTTTATTTCCAAGTTGTACGTCTAATCGGGCACAGTCGATGGAATCTGCGTTTAATCATGACTACGTCATTATTCCAATGTCAAGTTTGTTAAATGAAAACACCGCGTCCGTCGAGTAATTTATTTGTTTAAATGTCGACAGAATGCTGGAAACCATTGTTTCCAATCTAAATGACGAGGTAACAGTTTTATTTGGATCTATTAAGGTTGTTTTTATCATTCCAAAGTACCTTCTAAGCCTTTGAATAGTATTAAAAGTCATCTAGTTGGAAGCTATTGCAATAGCTTCCATCATCTATTGGAACATATATATAGTATGCATCATCTATTGGAAATCTTTGCAAATCTTGATTCAAATTTCCTTATAATGTTGCGAATAAAAATTGATTAGGGAGTAATTTGAAAAGGTTAGATCTTCCTTGAAAAGCTTTTACAATCACTCTTCTAGGAAATAAATTTCCAAACCCAATATGGTTTGCATCAGAACTAGGTTTACGGTCTAATTATTAACTTGTTTAAAGGTACTAAAGGGAAAGATTTCTCAAAGTTATAGCATCAGTAAGTTAGGATTATGACGTTTTTAAGATATGACCAAAGGTTAGACTTAACCCTAACTCCAAAACCAAAAGGGTTCCATTGTTCCAAAGTTGAATTCGTTTTAATTTCGAACGATTGGGACGATTAATTTAAGGCATCAACGCGTGTCGGTTAGATTTCGGTGGGACTTACTTCTGGGCCATCTGGGCCGGCCGTCGGAATGGACCGGTAACGCGGCATTGAAGAACTGGTTGACAACCACCGACGACTTCCTTCTCAGGCTCTTTTTCGGGTGAACGGGCACGGGGCATTCCTCGTTGCGGCTCTCCCCGTTGCAGTTCGTGTTAACAGCACTGTACTCACGGCCGGTTAGACGGTCCCAAATCGAACTAACGTCTTTCATTTTGCAAAAGATAACGGGTAAGCGGTCGCGAAACTTTGATCCTCGATTTTGAACACCACAAAGGCACTGCGGCTGTTAGAAAAAAATTAGGGGCGGTAGGAAATTATAAAAAAAAAGCACTCGTCGTGTCTCGCTAGGCGCGGCAAAACTCGGTCACGATTTCATCGCGGACTCGTGGACGCTTTTTGACAGGTTGATGTTTGGGTCCTCTGGGGGGGTTATTGCGAGAGGCACCTGGTGTGCACCGTGCGCGACACCTTGGAATTGAGGGAACGGCGAGGCGCGTGCTTTGAAAAATATAACCGAAGGGGAGCACGGCGAGCTCCCCACCCCCACTGGCGAGGGGGGGCCCACCTGGCGCGTCCGGCTCCACGTGGACCGTCGGCCAATCGCGCGCCGTCCCCCCCACCCCTCCACTGCCGGGCCGCGGGGCCCTGGTTTCGCGCTCGTGCGCGCGCGGTTCAACTTCTCGACGTGTTGACCTCACGCTCGGGGAACGCGCTCGGGTCTATTTTTAAGAGAGCGGAGGAGATTCGAGGGGGAGGCCCGGTGGATCACTGCACGGGGGGGGGTGGGGGGAGTTTGGGCAAAAACGTTAGAGAGCGCGAGGGGCAACTGATGCCCCGAGGATACCGACGGACCAAGTAGTTGGGGTGGTGGCAAACGGGGGGTGGGGTGGGGGGATACGATAAAAACTGATAATTGATTTGTTGTTTGTTGTTCGGAGCAGCTTCTGGCTCGATTCTTTTACCTTTTTTTCATCTTTTTTTAACCCCCTTACCTCCCCGGATTAATTTATGCGGTATGATAAAAAGGGAAATGGAACATGCGATTTAAAAATAATTCAAGAATTATGAGGGGTTTTTCGTCGCCGAGGAATGTCTCGCTGGTGTATTTCGTAGCGTTTTTAAATTAAAAAAAACCTCCTTGTTTGCGTAGGCAAGATTTAAAAATTGAATTTATAGATTCTTTCGTCATGTCTATCGAATTTGTGATGCATTTCAGCGAATGCTTATATTATTACCTAAAATTTTTATTATTACGTGAAAAAAAAGTAGACTATTTTGAATATTCATATGGCAGTGTAATTTTCGTAATGTTACGCGTTAGTGTTTGTTGATATTTTGAGCAAAAGTGTAATATATTTTATTATCGAATAAAAATGGCAATGAAAATAATGTTAACAAATATAAGACGCGGCTTAAGTGGGCATGACGAAAATATTTACGCGCGAGACACAAATTTAACATAATTTTCGGGCTTATTGAATTTAATGTTAGTGACTCATAACGAAAATTTATAAACAATTTATATAATACGCCATGTTATTTAATCGCCAACGAATGCTGATACCCAAATTGCAAACAAGTTTGGCTTTGCGACACAAATAATTGTTAAGACATCGTATATATTCGGCATGCAAATGAATAACGTCGCGGTTTTTTAACTTTTAAGAGGAATTACAATATTATTAAGGAAGCGATCGGCATAAAAATATTACGATAATTGCGTTAAATTTGTAATCAATTTGTATAATTGGACGGTGCAATTAAAATTCGATCGGACGGAATTATGTATTATGTATTAATTGGTACAAAAGTGTGACAAGCGTTAAATTTCTAATCAATTAAAACAATTTGGCGGTGCAATTAAAATCGGATCAGTCTCAATTATAATTATCTAATAATCGCTTTTTTTTGGCGCGTTTAATTTTGGATTAAAAATGACAATTGAATTGTCAATTCAATGACATTAGCGAATATATAATCGGTTATGTATTCTAGAAGTTTACCAGATGTGATTATCATTAATAAATTTTTTTTTAATACTTGCAACGGGAAAAGAAAAAGTTGCTCTAAAAATTATTATACTGCATCAAATAGTGGGGACAAAGTGCGTATTGTGTTAGCGTACGTAAAGAATTTATGAAAATTGTACAAGTTGTATAATATGACGGGTATAATTGTAGGATTTGGTTTAATAAAAATTATTGTTTAATTTATAACTTTTTTTTGCAATGCTGGATGATTATTAGCCATTTATAGGGGAAAAATTGGTATGTTTAGTTATACAATAGTGGCCCAGTGTTATTATTCTATTACTGGAAATGATTCTGTTATTGTATTTAGAAACAAATTTACCAGTACTGGTAACTTTGGTAACAGTATTGTATTAGTACTGGTAACTTTGGTAACAGTATTATATTAGTACTGGTAACTTTGGTAACAGTATTGTATTAGTACTGGTAACTCTGGTAACAGTATTGCACCAGTACTGGTAATTTTGGTAACAGTATTGTATTAGTACTGGTAACTCTGCTAACATATTGCACCAGTCCTAGGTCTGTAGAACAATTCCTACCCTGTAGCGAAACTAAAGTAAAAGGAGAAAAAAAAATCCCGACAAATTATTTCAATTAACTGCATTCTTCAAATCTTCGCCATCCGTTGAAACTAAAGACCTCCCCCATTTACCGTTGATCAATCGATTTTCAATTTCAGTTAAATAATCCCATTAAACGGAACAGGGATCAAACTTTTATTCGTCCACGGTGAGACTTATTTTTATTTTACAGTGAAAGGAGGTTTAATTCCCTGGTTGACCTTTGTCTGGTACATCTTTTCCGTGCACTTGTTTAATCGATTGAACCTACGGGGCTGTTGATTTACCGTAATTGGATCGTATCTTTCTTCCTTTTTTTTCCCTTCTGTTCTTTTATTTCCCCTCCTCTTTCTGTTTTTTTTTGCTTCCTTTTGTTTCCCGAGCGGAACAATGCGCGCCGTAAAACACGCCGCGATCGCCGGCTATTGAAATTAAAGGCCATCGATCCCTTAAACTATTTGTTTGCCCCGCCGTTCGATCGACACCTGGGCGCTCCATTTGTTTAAAGCATATTGATGAGCGAGACCGACAATAAACAATTTTCAACATTAACGGCTCTCGAAAATTGGACGCGTAACGCCACGAAGAGCCATTAACTGCGATCGAGTTTTATCTTGGATCTCGGGCGAGAACTACTTTCAGAGATTACGATAATGCCCGGGAGAAGTTCCGATGGAACTTGCGAGTACTTTTTCGCCGATACAAATTGTACGGTGCGCTCCAAAGCGTGCATTTTTCTATTATTATCATCGTTATTTTGGGGTTTGTTGCAATTTTTAGATTTGCGTTCACCTTGGGTAAACGGTGAATCGACTTTAGTCGACTTCAATCGGAGACTTCGTCGAGAAAACTAACATTTAGTCGAAATCTGCTAAAACTTGGTAACAGTTACTAAATCGTTCTTTTTCTTCACTTTTAGGGCAAAATTCTGCATCATTCTCGTATATTATTATAAATTAAGGATTGTTTTAACCGAGGGAAGATGAAAATTCTTTTTTTTCATTAAAATAATATTAATTTTTAATAAAACTATTTTGCAAAATCTTAATTGTAATATATAAAAATGAGAAGAAAATAGTTTATCCGATGAAATACGAAATTTAGTTTAACTAAATGTTCTTTTTCTTTCTTTTTTCACAAAGTAAATTCACAAATCTTTTGTAATCTTATCAGCGTCTCCCCTTTCGAGAAATATAACTTCAACTTCGCGTGACAAGTGAACCTTTTTTTCGCATCGAATAATGCCAATTGGGCATAAATTAAAGGTTGACATTTATGTGGGCATAATGGCGGCTTAAAAACTCGTTTGGAAGATTCTCGAAAAGCGTTCGCCCCAAGTGCAAGAAAGCCGTGCGAAATAAGCCGGCAGGCTAATTGCGCGCGCGCGCGCGGAGTCCGGCGAAGGATGCGCGGTAATGCATATTCATGCGCCGATGATATTCCATTTATAATTGTACTAAAATAACGCGTCGGGGCTTGATTCATAAATATTTACGCGCGGACATCGCAGCGTGATAATTAATAATCGCGATTTAGACGTGCTCACGTTACGTTGGCCGCGTTGTAATTTGGGATTTTTCTTCCAAAGAAAGGGAAAATTTTCGTCACGTTAAAGTGCGAACGTTCGGGGGGTCACGGGGAACAACGAGGACCTGATTCTTAAAATGTAATTTATTCCGCGGCATTGTTATCGTAAGACTCGAATCTTTTTATGGACATTATAATAACCTTTTTGTAATTCCGGCATTTCACAACCGTGCAATTATTTAATTTCATCACTTTTCTGACGTAAATCGATTAAAGTGACGCGGAATTAAAGAAAGGAACAATTTCCGAATATAATTATGTAAATGAATCGGAGATTTTTGAGGTACAACTTCTAATGGGGAGGGGAAATGTACCTGGGGACAATTTCAGGTGTTACAAAGAGTCGAACGAAACTGTCAAACAATTGGCAGTTTTTCTTTTTATATTTGGTAATAGTAAAAATGGCAAAAGAACTCGGGAAAAAACTTATATATGCCCCATATATGTCCCATAACTGTTTCATATATGCCCCGGATGTTCCATATCTGTTCCATGTATGCCCCATATATGTCCCATATTTGTCCCGCACATGGTCCATGTCTGTTCCATATATAACTCATATATCTTCCATATCTTTTCCATATCTATTCCATGTATGCCCCATATGTCCCATATCTGTTCCATGCGTGCCCCATACATGTTCCATATCTGTTTCATGTATGCCCCATATATGTTACATAATCTGTTCCATGTATGCCCCACATATGTCCCATATCTGTCCCCTATCTGTTCCATATACGCCCCACAAATGGTCCATGTCTGTTCCATATATGTCTCATATATGTTCCATATCTTTTCCTATTTATGGGACATATATATGGCCATAATCGGATATCGGATGATTGCTACATATATGTAACATATATATAACATGTATGGGACATTTATACAGGGAAATTTATATATTTGACATACATGTGACACATATGCCACATTTATGTTGATTTACACGCGCGTTGTTTTCAAATTGGTCATCTTTACTATTAAAAACGGTAAAATTTTTACATTTCACAGATATTCTACGAAATAAAAATAGTCAACATTTTTTTCCAAAGTAAAACACTGGACGTTATTCGATCGGGATTTCGCAAACAATATGAAAACAAAGTCTTGAGAAAATGCGTCGGAATTTATATAATCCGCGCAAATAGCATAATTTATTATCAATTTGTGAGCTGAGAGGGGGGAAAAACTTTATTATTTGAAGACAAAATATCTCGCGTTAATTTCGCGTTTCCCTTTTTTTTTTCTTTCGCAAAATGACGCGTTACATTTCGATCGCATAACATTTTCTTGTCAACATTATCGCACATTAGAAAATTTTAATAAGATGGCAGGCGCTTTTTATCCGCGCGACTGGTTTTAAGCGCGATACATTTCACGAGCGGTATAATGACGAGGAAACGTGAGTCGACACGCGTTTCCAATTTTGCGTTTTTCTTGCGCGATGACGTCATTTCACTAAATAACGATTTTGTTATTGAATTGTGTCCGATTTTTTCTCCCCCCTTTTTTTATCGTTTTTCTTTGTGTTTTTTTCGTTTTTTTTTATTTTTGCAAATTCGTGTAATCCGGACATTGTCATGGGACTGGATTCGGGCATTAATTATTCATCGCGATGCATTTTCGTAGATAAAATGATCGAGGAGAAATGTTATCACATATTTTAACACGGTCGAAGGTTCTCACAATTGGAAAAAAATTTGAAAACATTTTATATTAATTTAGGGATATGTGTGAAAAATGAAAATTTTACTACTGTTTATAGCAAAAATATTTATTTTTCCAATAAATACTTTTTTTTTCACTGCATGTAAAAATTTATATATAGTTTATGTGGCACATATATGGGACATGTATGTTCCCACATACGCCTCGTATATGGGACATGTATGTTCCCACATACGCCTCGTATATGGGACATGTATGTTCCCACATACGCCGCGTATATGGGACATGTATGTTCCCACATACGCCACGTATATGGGACATGTATGTTCCCACATACGCCACATATATTGGACCATATAAGTTCCCATATACGCCACATATATTGGGCCACATAAGTCCCTATATTTGCCACATATATGTTCCAATATACGCCACATATATGGGACATTCATACGGCACAAATCATATATGTTATATAAGTTAATTTTTACATGAATTTTTTGGTTCTGATTCATCTTCATTGACCACTAGAATATCGTTTTTACTTCTACCATTTTTTTCTTAAATTTTATTCTCATGTTTCTTTTTTGTCGCCATTTTTCGGTTCGCGAAAAAAAGTTCATTAGAGTGTTTCGGCTATTTCCTTCGGAAGTTTACCGGCGAGATTACATTTCTCGCTGGCGTTTTATAATTTATTTAAATCAGTAGGAAAAGTACAGTGCCAATTTCGCTTACACCGTTCGCACTTTTCGCGCCATTTCGGTCGTTTAAATTTAATTAATTATTCCGCGCGGAAGATTACTTTATCTCTCGCCACGGATGATTTGACATTTTATTGAATGCAAATTATTGCTTCAATTAACTTTTTATTGTTTGACTCGATGCCGTCCCCAAAAATGCGTGGCCTCGTCGGGTTTACTTTAAAATATTGCGCGCCGGGGAGGGAAAAAAAATGGAAAGTAAAATTTCAAATATTTTGCAACAATTTTTGGCGCGAAAAAAGTCTGTATATGATCCATATAGGGTCCATAAAAGGTCCGTATAGGATCCATATGGGGTCCATATATTGTCCGTATAGTTTCCACATAGGGTCCA
This sequence comes from Leptoteleia sp. ZL-2020, assembly GCA_022817305.1. Taxonomy (NCBI): domain Eukaryota; kingdom Metazoa; phylum Arthropoda; class Insecta; order Hymenoptera; family Scelionidae; genus Leptoteleia; species Leptoteleia sp. ZL-2020. The sequence goes on along the minus strand of JABFPN010000113.1, from coordinate 60,288 downwards.
TATATGGCCCGTATAGGATCCATATAGGATCCATATATGGTCCAAACAGGATCCATATAGGGTCTATATATGGTCCGTGTAGGATCCATTTAGGGCCCATGTATGGTCCGTATAGGATCCATAATGGGTCCATATAGGGTCCATATGGGGTCCATACATGGACCATATATATGCTTAAACAATTTCATATAAGAAAATAAAAAATTCATATATTTTTTTCTTTAATCCATATATGGCCATATGAATGTTGTATTTCCGTATATGAAATTGTTGGAACATGTAGACCATATATGGACCACATATGTTTCATTTTGACTTGGGATATATGTCGCATATATAAATTTTTCCATAAATAAGTATATTTATTAATTATTTATTCAAAAATTCCCACAATTTATACCAAGAAATTACACAATAATTTAAAGTATTTAAATTTGACAATATTAAAAGACAATTTTATCTCAATAGTTTTAACAGAATTTACAATGTTCCATTAATATTGCGCGCCATTAGGGTATTATCTATCATTATTATTATTATGATAAAGTTTGATACAAGATTATTCATAGCTCGGCCACGTTTGCTTTTCGCAATGGCTTGTAACAAAGTTAACGAGACTTAGATGTTGGTAAACACAAATTGGATTATGCAATAGGCACAAGCTGCGAGGATAAAGAAATAGAACAACGCCTCGTTTATTCTACTTTTGATCTTTCAAAGAGTCATCTCGTATCCCGCTTTTTCCTTTGCCAACAAAACATCGATAAAGCGAGACACGAGCGGGGCAACTTTTTGCAGCACAAAATATCATGCGAGACCACTTGTCACTTTTAATCCAGCTTCTTTTTTTTCTTCTTCTTTTTTTTCTTTTCCTTATACCGTTTTTTTGTGTAATTTAAGGGATGTCAATGTACAATTTTAATACGCAAGTATTGGTATCCTTTAAGCTTTTGAATAAACGCGCTGAAAATAAAACGTTAAAAACGTATATTCATTAGAAATTGTAATTAATTTTTATCGAACCTTGCGGCGACAATGTTGCGCGCGATGGAATATAATTAAAACTGGAAATTATATTGCACCGCAAATATATCCTTACTTTAATGGGTCGTCATCTTGGAATTTGACACGCCAATGTTGTCATTACGTTTTTCAGGCAAAAATTCAATTTTTTACATTCAAAATATTTTACCTTGGCTCGTCGCCGCGATCCTCGATATGTGCTGCAAATGTGTTTGCTATATATGTCGCGTATATGGCCCATATGTATAGCATATATGTCCCATATACGTCGCATATATTAAATCATATATGTTAAGTTTTACATGGGTCATTTAGAAATAAGTAAAATAGTTAAAAAAGCTACGTGGAACAGATATGGAACATACATGTGACATATGGAACTGGTATGGGACATGTATGGGACATATGGAAAAGGTATGGGACATGTATGGGACATATGGAACAGGTATGGGACATGTATGGGACATATGGAACAGGTATGGGACATGTATGGGACATATGGAACAGGTATGGGACATATGGAACTGGTATGGGACATGTATGGGACATATGGAACAGGTATGGGATATATGGAACTGGTATTGGATATGTATGTGACATGGAACAGGTATGGGGCATGTATGGGACATAAGGAACAGGTATGGGACATATTGAACTGGTATGAGACATATGGAACAGGTATGAGACATATATGGAACATATGATATATGCAACATTTATTCGGTCGACGTTTCGTAACACCTGAAGTTGGCTCCAAGTGCAATTACCTTCCCACAAGAAGTTATACTTAATAACTTAATAAAAATATATAAAATAACTTTTTTTTCTAAAATTAATAGTACTATTTTTCTATGCATCTTTTTTTCTTTTGTTATAAACAAGTCGATTTCATAATTCGTCTTTAATGTTTCAACATTTTTCGTAGTAAATTTGTCATGAATTCTTCAGATTAAGTATTTTTTTTAAATTTTTTTTTCATCGAGTGATTCATTAAGAAATATTAAATGTTAGTTGGATTTTTATTAGAAATTATAATAACGCGGTCGAACTTGTCCTGGGGAATGTAATATTTTTCGGAACGAAGATTATTGTTGAGATTGGATAACGACCTTTGTTTTTTTTTTATTATTTATTTTTTCCTTTATTTTCGCAGCTGTATCATTTTGACGAGAGATTCCCCGCGAACGAATCGATAACAAATTTCGTAACATTTTTTCACGCAGATCGCGATTATTCGGTATTTTAATTGCTTGTTTTGTACGGAAGATGTCTATGACGTTCCGCAATCGAATTAATTGACCTGTTTTACTGCAATGCGAAAAATTATACAGACACGTCGATGAAATTTCGGCAAAAAATTTGATATAAAATTGAAGGAAAACATTCAATGAATAATCTCAGCAGCTCGACGCTAACTCGATATACATAGGTTAAGTTAAAATTCATAAGTTGACCTAAAATTATTTGTAAAATGAGATTCGCTTTTTAAAATTCGCGTAGACTAGATTAAACGGGGAAAATGATATTAAATTAAGAGAAAGAATTTTAAATTACGTAATTATATATTAATATTTAAGTATATATATGAAAAAAAAAGTATTAAAAAAAATTGTACAAGGAATTGAATTCGTTACATCGTAGTAACTAGTGGCGCCCTCTACCACCACTCCACGCCGTCGTTTAGGCCACGCCCCTTCACATCGATGCTAGAAATTTGACAAAGATCAGGCGGCGGCGTGGAGTGGTGGTAAACCACGTGACTAGTGACTGAGGTGAATAGTGACTGAGGTGAGCAGTGACCAAGTAAGTGGCGATCGGTGACCAAATTTCTTTCCAATTTCCTATTTAAAATATATTTTACAATTTCTCCTACATTGTTGTTAAAATAAATATCTTAAATGGACACGTATTCCCGAGTTAACATCATATATAATAGTAATGACCAATAAATTTTTTTTCGTCGTATCTAGAAGCATGAGTTGAATTGCCACCGCGTGATAAATGGTCTTGAAAGATAAAATGTCAACGGGGGGACAATGCGTTCTCGCCGAAATTTGGTCATAAGTGTTGGTTGGATGGCAATAAACAAATCATTTAGATTAAGATATCTCAACTGAAAATGAGCATCAGCGTTTTGAACCTTGAACTCGCTTCCGGACTGACGTCTGTATCGGCAATAAGAGCAAAGTATCGGCGCTGCAAAATGAGTGTCGGGTTTTCTTTTTCTTTGTTTTATTTTCGAATAAAATCTTACGCGTGCTTCCTTAACTGGATTTCCTCCGGTTATTAACATAGCTCGTTTGCCTTCAACTTTCCGACGGATTGCAATTGAACGAAGGTGTCAACATATGACGACACATATCTGACCATGAATGCACTGATAAATTTTCAACATTATTATCTGTTTGTTAAATAATTATATTTAATATTAGACAATTAATTTTATATGAAAGCTTGCTGTTGTATAAAAAAGGTTGTGGTTGCTTTTTGGAACACCCTGGAGTAGTATAACTTCTTTAGGATTTAGATATGGCGAAATACATATGGGACATATGTAGGGAATGTGTGGGATATATGTGGGGAATATATGGGACATATATGGGGAACATATGGGACATGTATGGGGAACATATGGGACATGTATGAGGAATATATGGGACATATATGAGGAATATATGGGACACGTATTAGGAATATATGGGGCATGTATGAGGAATATATGGGGCATCTATGAGGAATATATGGGACATATATGGGGAATGTATGGGACATGTATGGGGAACATATGGGACATGTATGAGGAATATATGGGACATATATGAGGAATATATGGGACACGTATTAGGAATATATGGGGCATGTATGAGGAATATATGGGACATCTATGAGGAATATATGGGACATGTATGGGGAATATATGAGGAATATATAGGGAATATATGAGGAATACATGGGTAATATATGGGGCATATATGGGCCACATACGGGGCATATATGGGACATGCATGGAACAGACATGGAGCATATATACATGGATCAGATTTGGAGCAGATATGGAATATATATGTTTCATATATAGACATATATTTTTAGTTAGGCCCATTTGTTGAAAGTAATCAAGATTTTTGTATTTAATTAAAAATATAATTAGTTAATATCATTTATTGATATTATAACGTTACGTTAATTAATTTTATATTAATTACATAATTAATTGTGATATTAATAAGAAGATAATTGGTTCTACGAAGAAATCGTACCGTAATTTCATTTAATCGTAATTAGAGTAACATTAAAAGGAATGAAAAATCGTTATTATTCCGGATTGCAAAACGCAGACTGTGCTTCCGCAACTTGGTCGTGCGCCGAAAACAGCACGGCGCAAAGTAATTTTTAATAAAACGAAACCGTTTTTATGGCACCGCGAACCGCGCGTCGTTATTGTAAGACACTCATAAATAATTCCATAGTCAGAAGTGTGCAGCATCCATGCAAATTCCGTAGCTGATTTCAATGACCTATATTAAACTGAACAATGATTGGTCTGAAATAACAATTCGTATTTACACATTTTTCGCGGGATCTCTATTTCCGCGAGCTATATCCCCCCCCCCCCCTTATTATTCTGTTGTTCTGTTGATGCAGTTGAATTAATTGAAGGTTAAGAAATTTTTAATAAGCAAGAGGATGGTTATGGTAAGTTGGATATGGTAAGACCATATTCAACGCGGTGATCTTTTGCAAAAGCGGAAATCATGGAAAAATGTGTGCATTATGCATAGCCAAGTAATAATATTTATGTAAGATTAAGAACGTGACAAAAAAATATTGCTAATTAGAATTTGACCATGAGGTATATGAATCCTAGTAAAAATGAAACATATATGGTCCATTTATGGTCCATATTTGTTTTAATAAATTCATATAAGGGAATAAAAAGTTTATATATGGACATGCACGGTTATCCTCAATTCATATATGACAGTAATTGATATAATATTCCAGCCATATATACATTTAATGGAAATCAGTTATTGCCGTATATCGATCATATTGTCATATATGAATTAACAAAAAACACGTCCATGTATGAATTTTTTATTTAGTTATATAAAACTATAAAAACATATATGGACCATATATGAATCTGTGAAACATATATGGATGGTTGAAACAAATATGGATTTTATATGAATATATGAAAGACCATATACGACAATAAATAATTCATATATGGACAGATGTTTATTCTTAATTCATATGCGACCTTATTTGGTCATATATAGTATAATTGATTTCAATATAAGGGAATATTTGAAACCATATATGGCTAGAATATGGATATATATGATTTAAGAAACATATACGTCCATATATGAAACTTTTATATGAATCTGTAGGACATATGTGGACCATATATGAATCTGTGAGACATATACGGACCACATATGAATCTGTGAGACATATACGGACCATATATAAATCTGAGACATTTATGGACCATATATAAATCTGTGAGACATATATGGACCATGTATGAGAATCTGTGAGACATATACGGACCATGTATGAGAATCTGTGAGACATACGGACCATGTATGAGAATCTGCGAGACTTATGCGGACCATGTATGAATCTGTGAGACTTATGCGGACCATGTATGAATCTGTGAGACATTTATGGACCATATATGAATCTGTAGGAAATATATTGACCACATATGAGAATCTGTGAGACATATATGGACCACATATGAATCTGTGAGACATATACGGACCATATATGAATCTGTAGGAAATATATGGACCACATATGAGAATCTATGAGACATATATATAAAAGTTGATTTTTATTGGCCGTCGCTGTTAAATGAGTGGATTTAGTGATTGGTAATTTTGACCGGGCTAAAAACTGTTACGACCAATTATAAATTACACTTTATAACATAACCTATAAGCGCAACCTATGTCAACGTGTATTTAACAGGCCATGAAAGATGTATCGATAATGAGCTACTTTATTGGACTTTTTTTTGTTTTTTTTTTGTTTTTTTCCAAGCGCGAGCTTTTTCGCCCGAGAAAATGAACTTTTGAGTGCAAAAGTCGTCGACTTTTTTCTTTTTGCGCGCGCGGCCACCTCCTTTCCCTAATGAGGCAACTTTTTGCCCCCGTTGGCCGCGCAACAAATCGCAATGCTAGAAAGTTCTTTCATCCTTATGATAATGAAAACGACGAGATTATGCACTTGGGATATTCATTACGTAAGATTCGCTTCTTTGTTAGCTTTTTTTTTTTTTTTTTTTTTTTTTACTTCATAGGGCATTATTTGTGTTGACACTGGTATAAATAATGACAACTATTGATATCGGTACTTAAGGATGAACGGAAAGGAAAAAAAAGTATCGAAGCGTCCGGTTTTTTTTTACTCGCTGCAAAATCATAGTTATGTTAATCACGTGCGATACGCGAATACGCGCCTCGTTAGTCGGTACGGCGTTAGCTTTCTTTCGTATGACGTCAATTGGAAATGTTCCATCATTTTCGGCCACGGCGTTTGAATGGAAATGACAGTTTTATTTTAATCACTTTTATGACACTTTTGTCGGTGGAAAATGTTATATTTTTATTTCTTACGTTTATATATAGAAATGCAAATGATTGGAGGTTTTTAGCATACTTGCTCTACATATATACATTCGATATAATTGTTATATATATATCATATATTTTTATGTATAAATACCATAGTAAAAATGAAACATATATGGTAAATATATGGTCCATATATGGTCTATACACGTTTTAACAATTTTATATAAGGAAATAAAAAAAAAGCATTCATATATGGACATATATGTTTTTCCTTAATTCATGTATGGTTATATATGGTCGATATATGGCAATAATTGATATAATATTCTAGCTATATATATGCATTTAATAATTTCCTTATATGGAAATCAACTCTTGCCATGTATGGAACTTATATGGTCGTATATAGATTAAGGAAAAACATATATGGCCATGTATGGTCGATATATGGAAATAATTGATATAATATTCTAGCTATATATATGCATTTAATAATTTCCTTATAATGAAATCAACTATTGCCATATATGGACCATATATGGTCGAAATATGGCAATAATTGCTATAATATTCTAGTTATATATATGCATTTAATAATTTCCTTACATTGAAATCAATTATTGTCATATACGGACCATATATGTCCATATATGGTTCTTTTTTTCCTTATATGGAATTGTTAGAACATATATGGACCATATATGATCCATATATTGTTACTAGGGTAAATATATGTGGAATTTATTTTTTATATACTATATATAAAATATGTATCAATATATATAGCTATATATAATTATACATAATGATATAGGATTATATATAAATGTGTGTAATTATACATAACTGTGTATGATTATATATAACTATACGTATTCATATATAACTATATATAGACTTGCACATAACTATATATATAACTATATACAACTGTAGATAGACTGTATATTATATATCCTATATATAAAATATATATAGTACATATAATATACATACAAATATATAAAACGATTATATTTAATGTATATAAATATTAAAATAAGTATTGTATTTATTTTTTAATTACCATGGCAATCTATATATATATATATTTGTGCAGATTTAGGCCATCGCATATAATTTCACTAAATAATATCATTAAAATGTAACTTGCGAACAGTTATTAATAAGAACTGAATCGTCAATATCAAGTTTCAAAGTTCGCACGACATTTTATTAAAGTAAATTACTTTTTTATTAGCTTCTTTATTTTTGTCCTCTCTCGCATGCGGCCAGAAACATTGAAATGAATTATGGGCAGTTCACGAAATCATATTTCACTTATTTTAGAAACAGTTCGTCTTAATAATTGCGCCGTTGCGAAATCGCCCCTGTTTATTATCAATTTTTTGGTCGCATTTCAGTTAAAATCGTCGTGGTTTTTAGCGCTTTCAAGCCGGTCAAGTGAACCGAATATAGCGCATGCGCGAGCAAAGAGAGAGAGGGGCAGAGAGAGAGAACTAGAGGGCGCAAAAAATTATCATACAAACAGTTGTTGCGCGTCATTAAAAATGAATCCGAAGGGAGATTCGTCTCGTTTATTTAGAAACTGATTACACGCGATTCGCATGTTTCGCGCGGAAAAAAGAAAGAGAGAAAAACAAGTGAAATAATCGCGGATAAAGAGCGCCTGCGCGAGCCGGCTCGCTCTTCTATTCCTAACTCTCATTAAATTTCGGGTCCGGCGAACTTTGGACCGGACTTTTTATGCTTAACTTTTATGACCCGATGATATCACGTCCGAGATCGTAAAAAGGTACGAAACATCTTGGTATTTGACAATTTATATTCACTTTTATTAAAATTTATCAGCTTTTTGAATAAAACTCAAACGTCCGCGATATACGTCGCAGATTAAATTTTCGGTATTCCCAAAATTTCCTGCTTCTTTTTCCTTTGCTTCGTTTTTTCGTTGTTAAATTTGCAAGTTTTGTGCCGGCAATTATAAAATTCGACGATCATTTCCGCTGGGGCTGAATGGTTTGGGAAATAAAAAAAAAAATTAATGTTAACAAAGTTTGTGTTTTATTGAGTATAAAATTTTCGACGTTTATGTTCTTAATAAGAATGTCTTTTTGTTTGATGTTAAATCAAAATAATTTATAAACCGTAGCGACGAATCTTCTTATTTTGAGAAGAGTACACAATTTTTTTATCTCAAATTATATTTATCCTAAAATTACATAATTGTTTCGTCGATATTCTTAACTAAAATCGTTTTAATCTAAAAAGATTCTGTTTAAATTCCAATGATTGCTTTATTAGAGTAGAATTTGTCGACGATTAACAGTTTTTTAGATGGTAGCGTAGAGTGGTAGTGAAATATGTGTCTGGTGACCAGTGACTAGTGAGTGGTGAGTGCTGATAAGTGACTAGTTAGTGGTGTGTGATGATTAATGAGTATTAGGTGGTGAGTAGTGACTGGTGAGTGGTGACTAGTGAGTAGTGACGGGTGAGTAGTGACTAGTGAGTAGTGATTAGTCACTGTTGAGTAGTGACTGGTCACTGGTAAGTAGTGACTGGTCACTGGTAAGTAGTGACTGGTCACTGGTAAGTAGTGACTGGTGAATAGTGACTGGTCACTGGTGAATAGTGACTGGTCACTGGTGAATAGTGACTGTTGAGTAGTGATTAGTCACTGTTGAGTGGTGACTGGTCACTGGTGAGTAGTGACTGGTCACTGGTGAGTAGTGACTGGTGAATAGTGACTGGTGAGTAGTGATTAGTCCCTATTGAGTAGTGATTAGTCACTGTTGAGTAGTGATTAGTCACTGTTGAGTAGTGATTAGTCACTGCTGAGTAGTGATTAGTCACTGGTGAGTAGTGACTGGTGAGTAGTGACTGATGAATAGTAACTGGTCACTGGTGAGTAGTGACTGGTTAATAGTGACTGGTGAGTAGAGAATGGTGACTGGTGATTAGCAACTAGGGAGTGACAATTAGTGAATAGTGAGTAGTGATTAGTGAGTGGTGACTCACATATCTAACAAAACCACTAAAAGTACCCTTAATTCATGCAAAGAATATAAATTATCATCTCCATTTCCCTGAAACAAAGATCAATACCACCACAACAAGTCGGGCAAAACTGAGACAAACATTCATAATCCTTTGCCAGGCGTTTGTTTCCACCCGGATGGAACTGACTCGGCAAGTTAATAAAAGCGGTCTTATTTCCTTGGAACGGGCAGAGCAAATGCGAACGAGAAGCGAGAAGCGAGAGAAGCGTAAGAGAGCGCGTAACCGTCGCGATCGATCATTGTCGAGCCGCGACAATTAATGACGCACTCTTATAACGAGATGTCCCGCGCGAATCGTGCCGTACCTGTCGTCAGACCGGCCATGGTATGATTTATGGAAATATCGATACATACTAATTTGCTTATTGTTCTAAAATCAATCGAAGACTCGTGTCGAAAGGTTAAGGGGTCGCGATTGGAATTGTTTAACGATTTATTCTTATTAGTCAACAACGATGATTTATTCGCCTGCGTCCGTCGTTTATTTTTCACATTTTAAGATTATCGATTGACTTTTTCCACAAACGGAAAACTTTTAGCGTTTCGTTAAAGGTTGGAGAGGGGAGGGGGGGCGAGGTAGAGGGAAAAAATTCCGTTCTTATTCGCTATTAATTTTAAAATACATTTCTTGGGATTATATGTCCCATATCTGTTCCATATATGTTCAATTAGTCCCATATTTGTTCCATATATGTTCAATATGTCCCACATGTGTTCCATATCTGTTCCATATATGTTCAATATGTCCCATATGTGTTTCACATCTGTTCCATATATGTTCTATATGTCCCATATCTGTTCCATATAAATTCAATATCCCATATTCGTTCCATATGTGTCCAATATATTTCTCATATATATCCCATATGTCCCATATATGTTCCACATATGTTCAATGTTTGTCCCATACCTGTTCCACATATATCCCATATGTGTCATATCATTGCCATATATGTTCTATACGTGTCCCATATCTGTTCTATATATGCCCCATGTATGTCCCATATGTGTTCCGTATATGAACCTTCCCATTTTCAATTAACATTACACTTCAATGAAATAATTGTAAACATCATCGAAAATATACTCTTTCGTTAAAAAAAAATATAAAAAAATAATAACAAGGGAATTTAAATGTCGAAAATAATACCGTTTCGGAAAATCGAAGCTAAATTGCCACGTTATTACCCTTAAATAAATTTGGCCCATAAAGTCCGGGGGCACTTAAGCGCGCGATCGTAAAAAAATCTGCTTTTGAAATAATAATAAATATAACAATTTTAATTGCCCCGGCGTATCAGGTGCACATAGACCATAAAAAAAATTAAATTCGTGCCATAAACCTCTCCGTCGTTATAAATTATTATGATCTGTTATAATAAAGCAGCGATTATAAATCTCGCCCACCTGATAACAATTTTATTCGAACTGAGAGGCCGGCCCATAATTATAATAATGGTGCCACAAATTATTCGACCGTTTGATTAATTAATTGGCCGGTATTACACCTATTATATGTATTACACGCTACAAACGAAGCGCATATTATTTCCGCAACGGTTTAGCAATTAATTACGCGGGGCAATTTGATTTCCAGAAACAACACTTCAATTGCCTTTATCTCTCTCTCTTTCTCTTTTTTTTTTGGTTAGAAAGTATGATTTTTTTTAAGTTAGAGTACACTATGAAGTTATTGAATAAAGTATTAAAATATTGTTGGTTAATATAAAGAAAAGTTTTTCAATTAATAAAGTTATTTAAAAATATTTGAAAATTATAATAAATATTATTAAATTTAAGTTAATATCTTTATTTTCATTTCATTGCATTATTTTATTGTAACCAGAATCTCTGGTAACAAAATTTACTTCAACTTAGCATTCATATTTGGCGGGCTGGCGCGCGCATCCCAACCAACAACTGCAACTTCACGTCGAGTCTTATTTTTGAAGAAACGAAAAAAAATTTACATTTTGGTATGGAATATGAACAGGAGGTTACAAATAAAAATATTATTAACTATAATTATATAAAAAAAAGATTTTTATAATCGGTTCAACTTCACGTTAAGACTGAGGATAAAAGTGGCGGGAAAATTTAAATTTCTAAAGAATAATCAGGAGGTCACTCTCCGTAACATTTTTGTAATTAAAATTGGGGGAAAAAGTTGCGGATTCGTATGACGTGTTATTCTTTCAATTTATTTTGCTTACAATTAAAATGTCCCCGGTGCCATTTTGACAATTAGAAAACGTGTCGAGTAACTTGCCGGCTATAAATTATCCATATTGAGTCATATTAATAATGTGCACGCTAGATAATGCAATTTCAAGGCGTTGCGAAAAATCTCATCTGAAATTGCATTTCTTAAAAGATGCGAGGCAAAAGTATGTTGTTTATGTTTGATTGGGATGAAAAATGGGATGCCGTGGTATCGAATGCAACCAATTATCCGGGGCAAAATTATAAACTTGCCGAATGAAAGTTATGTCAACGGATGGGAAATAAATTGATATAAATAAAGCGAATAAATTTGAGACGATGACATTGACTTATATTTTAACAAGTATAAAAACAGTGTTTCAGATATTTTGCCGGAATAAATTAATAAATCAATATATTTCTGTTCTCTCGTCATCTTTTTTTTTTGCTCTTATGCCAAAATTAACAATGTCACTTTTTACCTTTAACATTTTTTTTCAATAAATGCACTTTATCAAGTTTATTAAAAAAAAAGTAATGTTAAATTTAAAAAAAAAATTAATTTACTTTTCAATGTTGAAAAAAAAAGTTATAAATTCAAAAAGCTATAAATTTATAGTTTCTAAAAATAATTATCGCAAAGCATTTATTTTATGACAATTATGAATAAAATATTCTCAAAATACGTAATTTAATCAAAAAAGGAACTTTTTTTTAGTTTTTGAGTACATATAGGACTATTTTAAAAGGAAACTAAAAATAGTGAATATTATTATTTTTATTTTGGTAATTTGTCCTATGGCAAAAACAATAACAAACCTTGTTATTGTTTGTAAATATTGGAAAGGGCAAATTACCAAAATAAAAACAATAACAAGGTTTGTTATTGTTTTTATTTTGATAAATTATCCCAAGAAAAAACAATAATAGACCTTGTTATTGTTTTTATTTTGATAATTTGCCCTTTCCAATATTTACAAACAATTTTCGTTTACTTTTTTAATTCGAAAAACCTCCTATAGTGGCATATTTATTTCAAGTCTTTCTAAATTCTACTTATAATATTTCATTTATATCAATTAAACGCTGATAATTATCTGATATTTATTATTTTATTCTCTAATAAAGTTAATTATTTCGTATATAATTAATAATTTTTTAATCGAATAAGATTAGTTTGGGCAGCATTTATCTCCACGACTTTAATTAATTAATATCAATCCACCTGCTTTTGCAATGATTCATTATAAGTATGATAAATCATTATCGTTTTCTTTTTCATTCGAAGACAGCGAGTGTACGGTGCCCGGCGTCGTTTCGACATTGGCGAATAGACGGAATGAAAAAGGAGCCCGCGAACCAACTTAATATTTGACTTGTGAAATCCGCGGCGATTAAAAAAAAAGGCGCGACTTTTTCGCGGCAAGTAACCCGCGAGGTATTCAGACGTTACGAAAGTCTTTAGCTACGACTCCGGGCGATAATTCAGTAATAAACGCGCGCGAGCGTCGCTTTCTGTCGGGATTCATTTTCCGTTGCGGCACTCCACGCCGTGGAATTCGAAACATTTCATTCGATTGTCAGATTTTTCAACGATCGTTCCGTTCGAATTGAAAATGGCACTCGAGAGTGAAATATATAATTTTTTTTTCAGAAATATAGGTTTTCAAATTAAAAATATAAACAAAAGTTGTTTGTCAATAGAAGAAAGGGCGAATTAAGACAACAAAAACAATAACAATGCTTGTTATTGTTTTTGCGAAAGGTCGAATTAACAAACAAACAACATTGATTGTTATTGTTTGTTCAAAAGTTCCTATTAACAAAACAAAAACAATAATAATGCTTATTATTGTTTTTAGAAAGGTCGAATTAACAAAAAAACAACATTGTTTGTTATTGTTTTTCTCAAAAGGGCGAATTAACAAAACAAAGGCAATAACAATGCTTGTTATTGTTTTTGCAAAAGGTCGAATTATCAAAACAAAAAATAAATCAATATTCTCAAATAATACGGAATTTTAGTTAACGTAAAGTTTAAAGTAAATTGAATTAACTTTGAAAACGCGCAACCGCAATGTAGTAGGTCGGATTTGAATTTCAAAGATATTGCGGGAAATTCAATTTGAATACACGTAATACTTGGAATTTATGTAGTAATAGTAGTAATTCGCTGGAATAAAATTGTCCATACATCAATATTTAGTATAAAATTCGTTATGCGTTAAAATCTGTTATTTACATAAATGGGTGGGGGGTAATGGCGCAATTAGAAAAGGCGCGAAATTTAAATTGAACGTAACACTCACGTCAAATGGAATTTTACGTAGGTAATTATGGGATTTAGAAATTGCATCTATTTGATTTATCGTCCTAACTGTTTCGGAGAGGCCGATTGTTAACCGTCCGTCAATTGCGTTATTTCAAAATGTCATTTGTCATTGAGCAACGGATGTCTCTAATTAGCAACAAATCAAGGTGGTGGCGCTGCAGAGGGGAGGGGGGGGGATTGTTTCTAGTCACTTGACGTCCGGTTGTGAAACTTTTGACCGACCAAAACCGTTTAGCGGAAATTCTTAATCGCAATGCGGAATTACGAAAATCCGAAATCCCTTAATTGGCCAATGAGAATGCGGCTTTGATGTTTGCGCGGGAAATTTCGTACGACGTTATCGCCTAATGCGGATTCGCGTTCGAAAAAGACTGCCGGTGAAATGAATTAAAGGCAATTTCGCAGAGATTGCGGCACTAGTATATATATATATATATAAACTGGTTTCAGATGTCGACGGAATTATTCTTAATAAAATACTTAATTCGACGCTGTCAAATGAATCGTTTTTCTGAATTAAAATTAGAATAAAACTTATGGGCGGGAGAGAGAAACGTTGATTTCGCGCAAAATTTTTAAAGTTACCGCGGGTAATGGTCTTTTATGGTAATTTATGGACAGTTTTAATGGGTACGTTCAGTCGAAACTAGTCTGGTTATGCTGAAAGGAATTTATTGGTAGTTGATATCATATTTTATGGTATTTCGAGGTTATGTGTACATTTATAATATTTTATATTATATTCCATGTAAAAATTAACATATATGTGGAATCATATATGTGATATATATGTCAGATATAAGATTTGCATCGCATAAATGTTCCATATGTTATACCATGTAAAAATGAATATATTAGTCGCATATATGGGGCATATATAAATATTTTTCATATGTATATATATATATTTATTATATGGGATGATTATATTATACATATATATATGTATTTTTTAAAAACAAATTAAAAATGACCAGGAAGTCGTATTTTTTACCTTCCAGTCACGTGTCGCGTCTTTTACCCCCACTACCACTAGATTTTGACAAAGTCTAACTGCCTTCCAAGTGGTTGCGTGGAGTGGTGGTAAAGGGCACATCACGTGACTGCTAAGTAACGGTTTAAATTCCTTTTTAGAGACATTTTTTCTTAATAATTTTTTAAAATAACATATAATACAAGGAATATTATAAATCTCACACATATCCTTAAGTTAACATAAAATATAGAAACAAAACCCAACAAATTCACACATTACAGCCGTATAAACCCGTGACTTACACCTCCAATTACGATCGTTCGAAAAACGGCCAGAAAAAAGGGCGCTAAATTTGAAATCACGATGAATCATTGTTGATTTCTCGAAACCCGTATGAAAATCGTGTGAATTTCCCAGATCGCGAGCAAAACACGAAAATATAATTTTAATCGAATAATACAATTGTGACGTTAATGCGAAAATTTCCATCGGCGACCTACTTCGTACGAGACGTTATTAGGTGTACCGGCAATTATTCTCGGAAACGCGCGTGCAGGTGAACGAGGGAAGAAGAAGAAGAAAAAAAAAGGAGGCGAACTCTGATCGGACGAGTATTTCCCGGCGCGATTAAAAAAAAAAAAAAAAGCAATTCCTCATTTCCGATGCCGATGCGCGCGCGCGACAGAAATATTGTCTAATTATGTTAAAACATTGGCAAATCGGATTATTTTTAATTACAACTGAATGAGCAACTATTTCCAATCGCTGATCGTAAACCTGGCCGAGTGAATCATTCCATTCAGACCGAATGGACGTGACTGCTTTTTTTCACTCATCTCGCCTTGCCCCCGCCCGTTTTTCTCAACATAACACTTTTCGAGTCACGTGACCGGCACTCGCGCAAACTGGTTTTCACTCGGTTTCACGTTGTTTATCGCTGTTCCTCGCCGTGTCATCGTTATATTTCTCGTTGCGTCACCGATCGTCGCCCGAAAAGTCGAATCCGCTCGCTCGCAGCGGAAATTTCGCGCGCCCACGCATTTGGCGGGAAATTCAAATTGGGAAATTAACGCAAACGCGATTATACTTAATGAATGTTAATGCTAATTGTGTAAGGAGGCAAATTATGGATAAACGAGCTGACGGAGGTGTAAAAAAAAGAGGTTATACCTTTTTGCTGCGGCGTACGTAATTTATCGTAACGACGTTCAGGGCGGGGTGTCCGGGGGAAGGGGGGAGGGGAATGAAATAGAAATTTGTCGCGTTCCGAGCGTCTTAAATATGTATTATATTTATATCAGTTTTTTCTAACCACTCCGACGCTTATTAACCTTGACCTTTCTTCGTTAGTTTAATAATTAACACCGATATAGCTAATGATAGCTTGTCGTTTGTTTATTGCTCGCGCGACAAGCCGATTACTTGCGAAAAAATGGAAGAATAAATGAAAAAAATAAAGGTCATTGTCATTACGCATTTTTCAACGAGGAAACCGATTTTCGATTTAAATATTCAATATGATTACGATCATGAAATCCGTTATGTAATACCGGGAAATCCCGATAGATCGCGAAATGGCGCCAAATTTGACATAATATTGTTTATTGTACGAGTGGAAATGCAGGGTACGTTTTCTAATTGAAGTTAGCTACGAAATTGTCATGGAAGAGAGGTTAAGTCGACGTCATTAGAAGTTAAAAGGGAGTGAAAAGAACCGCGAAATTTGAATTTTCAAATCGGACATAATGCATCTGGTGTGATTTAATTGTAATTTCAATTAAATCAATTGACCAATTAAATTCATAAAGTTTAAAAAATGAAGCATATATGGTCCATGTATGTTTCGACAATTTTATATATGAAAATAAAAATTTAAAATACTTTCCAAAGAAGGAAAGAAAGAGATAAAAGTAGGGAACGTGGGGGAAAAAATTCGTTATTTCTTCGTTATACGTTTTCGTTTTTGCAACGACAAATCTTGAACACGCGAAAAGGAAAAAAAGGGAGAGAAAGAGAGAGAGATAGAGAGATAGAGAAAAAGAGAGGTGAGGTCTTGGCGAGCGTCTTTTCGAAAACGTGATGCATTGCGCGTCGTGGCTTCTACCACGTGCCAACGTTTTCGCAATTAATGAATTGGCGGGAAAATAAATTTACCGCGCGAAAAGCGATTGACGGGACGCGACACTAAAATTCCAATTTCATTAACTTCGCGAATTCCACTTAAACTTAACTGTCGACGAAAAAAAAAGAGGACGCGTGAAAAAGAGATGGAAGAAGAAGTGAAGGGGGGAAGAAAAAGGATTCTGGTAAAAGTTCATATATGCGACATATATGTTTGGCATATATGGGCTAAACTGCAGAATTCGGGTCATAACTGAATATGGCTGTGGAACTTTGATAAATGGGGGAGGGGGAAGTTTCATACCATTAGGAGAAAAATAAAAATAAATTAATAATTTAATTAAATAAATACGTAGTTAAATTGAATTAATTAATAAAAACAATAAATATTTTTATAAATAAATAAAATATAAAATAAGTTTATATACAATAATATTTTTAAATTTAGTTTTGTTAGTTTTGTTAGTTTTGTTAGTTTCGTTAGTTTCGATAACTTTTTTGGTTTTATTAGTTTTGTTAGTTTCTTGAGTTTCGTTAGTTTCGTTAGTTTCGTTAGTTTCGTTAACATTATATTGGTTTGCCCATATATGTCGCAGATATTTTAATATATATGGGATATTTCTGTGGAGGGAATTGTATAATGACGTATAAAGACATATACGTGACAGATATATGACATACATGTGATATATACATGACACAAATGTGACACATACATGATACAAATGTGATATATAAATGTTATATGTGTGACATACATCACATATATATGACAGATACATAACATACATGTCACATTGACATGACACTCGTGACATATATATGACATAAATGCCACATATCTGTTGATTTTTACACGGGAAGGAAGAAAGATCGCGGAAAAGAAGTTACGAACGAAGAAACGAAATTTTGCGAAATCCGCTCGTGGCAAATTTTCGCGTGCAAAATTCGCGAATTTCGCAACTACGGTCGACATTGGCCCGGCAACGGCCGACGCGCAATTCGGCGAAGGACGCGCTTCCTTGATCCGCGGGCCGATATAAATGCTAAACGAATTTAAATTCGCCAATTACGCGCGCTCACTCGATGCCCAGTTTATTGCTTTACGACGGCACTTTTTGCGCCACGATTTAACGCGATCATTAGCCGCCGCGTATTGTATAATTGCGCGCGCGCGCGCCCGCGTTGTTTCCTCGCATGATTTGTGAGTTACGTGGGACATAAACACCCGAGCATAATAATTCGGAAGAAAGATGCAAAAGCCTCGTCGTTATGTCACTCGATGTTTTATACATTCCCCCCACCCCCACCCCAAACCCTCCCCACTCCACCGCCCGCAGTCTCACTGATGTAATAACAATTGAAGTTTACGTCTCGCGTTTTTTTTTTTTTTTCATTCGGCATTGTATAAATTTTGATTATAATAATAAAAAAAAAAGGATGGTAAAAAGTGGAGTGCGAGCGTTCGTCGGTTTCCCGAAATTTCTATCTAGCCATTAGACGAACTAGTTTCCTTTTTTTTTTCCTCGTGTACAATGGATGCATTATGTTAATAACGTTGAACTTTTTTTTTCTCCTTTTTCTAATCATTTGAGGCGAATTAAGGAGAAATTAAATTGCAATTTTTGCAGTGGAGAATTTTTAGTTAGTTTTTTAGTTATTTCAGGAAAGGTGGAGTTTTTCGCTCCCTAGCGCTGGAAAGTAAAGTTATATATCGAGGGAAATTCAAGGAAATGCATACTTGCGTCGAAAAGTTCTAATTTTAGTTGTTTTTTCCAGCAATTTTCATCACTTTTCAGTCATTTTCAGTTATTTTCGGTAATTTTCCTTTTTTTTTTTGGCAGCTAAACTCTTGGTTATCCCCTTATATATAAATTTTTGTATATATTTTTAGTATGGGATAGCTCAGAAGTTCAAATTTCAAAAAAATATTGAAAATTACCAAAAATTACCAAAAATTACCGAAAGTTACCGTTTCTAGAAATCTCTGAAAAATTGCTCAAATTTGGGGAACTTTTCGACACTTTTCCATCAAACTTCCAGAACTTTTTCACACCTCTCTTCAACTATTTTGCCTACATACCTCAATAATTTTTAGCCAATTATTTCCAATAGTAAAATAATTATATTAGAAAAAAACAACAACACTAGTTATTAAAATGGGGAAAGTAAAATAAGTGCGCGGTAATGTTTATGGATCGTTTCATTATCATAATGGAGATATACATACATAACGACTTTAGGTTATTGGGAAGGTGTATTTAAATCTATTCTTCTGTCCTTTGGATGTAAATAAACAATATTATTGTTTTTGTTTCGTAAATTTGACCTTACAGATGTTTACAAACATTATTTGTTATGAGTTCAATTTTTAAAAATGTTTCGTTCCTCAGCTCCATAGAAAGTAAAACGTTTTTCCAATCAAAAAAGGTAAACAATAATTGTTTGTCAACACGTGAAAGGGCAATTTACCAAAACATAAACAATAACAAAAGTAACTAAATAAAAACAATGACTCTTTTTGTTTATTGTTTATATTTATGTTTAAGGTAAAATTGAAATTAGGTTTATTAATTAACGAAACCAAATTAAAAAAATAATTATACTTTATAAGTGTCCGAGTAGTGTGCCGATAGATGTCATTCCGCGATATCAACGGTAAACGTTATCACTCCGATATACAATTGATTTGTTTACCCTAACACGAATTATAAATACTTAATGTTTGTTTCGTAAAGACTATTACTCTATTAATATCCATTAATTTGGGTCACATTAATCCACGAGAGAGAGAGAGAGAGATAGATAGATAGATATGCAGATACAGAGAGAGACGGAGCGCGCGAAGAAATTAGTTTATTAACGCCGAGCTTTTAATCACTGTTGACAGATACAAAACGGATTAAACGGGTACAAGAAGATAAGTGCGCGCCATAATACAAGTTTGCGTAAATTAAGACCCCATTTAGCTTAGAACCTAAAGACATAATTGTTTTATGCTTGTTAGTTTCTCGCTGCATTAATCTTGCCGTCTCACTCTTTCAGTGTCGGTCTAAATCAACCACCCCGTTATTGGTAAGAGAGAGAGAGAGGGAGTGAGAAAAAAGTGGTACAAGGCGATCGGGAAATATCAAACATAAAAGATGCAACTTTATTATCTAATGACTCGATACGTTATCGGATTATAATCAGTATTTGGAAATTATTGCTTTTCCCAGAATGTTCGCGATTTGTTTAAGGATTTGAATATGCTTTAAAAATTCATGTATAGAATAGACGTTTTTTTTAAGGTGATAGGTTATGTCAGTATTTATTAAATTAGAATTTCTAGTAAAATGAACAAAAAATATAGGGAAATTGTGGAGTGTTCGGATTCGTCGTTTAGGTTTACGTAACATACCTTAGTATAACCAAAACTTATGGTCCATATATGGTCCATATATGTTTTAACAATTTCATACAAGGAAATAAAAAATTCATATTGCACTGAAAAATGAAACGTTTTCGAAATACCAAACATAAACAAACTTTGTTTTTGTTTTGTATTTACATCCATTCTCACGCCCTTCGGATGTGAACAAACAATATTATTGTTTTTGTTTCTTTATTTTACCTTCCAAATATTTCCAAATATTGTTTTTTTCCATAAATTTCATGTATGTTCATATATATGTTCTGTCTTAATCCATATATGGCCATATATGAAATTGTTAAAACATATGGTCCATATATATTTCATTTTTACTAGTCATATGTCTGATCCAATGAAGTAAAAATCAAAAGTGATATAATTTTTTTATATCGCATATATATTTATATATATTGGCCCATATATGGTTCATTTTATTAACGATCAACTGCAAAACGTTTCGGTATCTCGAAGCTTCGACGCGACGCTCTTTCTCTATCCATCTTCGTCGACGAAACCACCTGCTTTACGCCCAGCCTTGTCGATTCAATGTTATAATAAATTGTGGTGTAGGTCTTTCTAGTGCGTCCTTGGATCGCGCGCCACGCTCGCGATCAAAAAGATGCATTTTTGTAACCTTCGCGGATGGAAATGACTTCAAGGCGTATAAGACCGACGACCGATTCCAAATCACGCAACGCGCGATCGCACGCGATAATGGTGCGTTCTCTATACTTAGAATTCATGGATGTTCCCATAAAAATCGTCCGAGACCGCAAGTGTAAACAGCGAAAGAAATGGAAGCGAGATGAATTGCGCAATTGGCGTTGGAAAGCGCGCGGTCGAGTCGCGAAATGGAAAAGACGCGTTTACAGGCGAGCTAAATGTAACGACGAGTTAGTCGCGTAAACAATATATATATAGCTGTCATATATGTTAGATATATGTTGACACGTATGTTTTTTGAATATATGTATACAGCATATATGTGACATATGCGGCCATATATGTTAGTTTAGTTCTATATATGACTGCATTTATGGATATAAACTGGTCGCATATATGATCCCATGTATGGTCGCATATACGACCCCATATATTTCGCATATACGACCCCATATATTTCGCATATACGACCCCATATATTTCACATATACGACCCCATATATTTCGCATATACGACCCCATATATTTCGCATATACGACCCCATATATTTCACATATACGACCCCATATATTTCGCATATATGGCTCCATATATGATCTTATATACGATCCCATATATGGCCCCATATATTTCGCATACAAGGCCTCATATGTTTTGGATATATGACCCCATATATGGTCGCATATATGACCCCATATATGGTCGCATATATAGTCCCATATATGATCGTTTATACGATCCCATATATGGCCCCATATATTTCGCATATATGGCCTCATATTTCGCATACATGGCCCCATATATTTTGCATATATGAACCCATATATGACCCCATGTATGGTCGAATACATAGTCCTATATATGATCGTATAAACGATCCCACATATTGTCGCATATACGGTTACATATATGGCCCCATATATTTAGCATATATGACCTCATACATGGTCGCATATATAATCTCATATGACCGTATATACCCCATATATTGTCACACAGAGGGTTGCACATATAACCCCATATATTGTTGCATGGATGGTTGCATATATGGCCCCATATATTTTACATATATGGTTCCATAAATATTACCTATACAATTTTTTTGCACGGGTAATTCATCCACAAATTATATGTAATTCGGAAAATTTAATAGAGTTTTCAAGAAACCACCTTTATAGAGCCGATTCTATCAATATTTTCGCATAAGTGTATGGAATAATCAGTCTAATTTATCATATATAATTAAATGATCTCAATATTCTTTTACTTTTTTCCATATATAATAGAAAAACTTGTACATATTAGCTCGATAAGGTTCGCTTGCCTTCAATAGCGGTGATATTGTCAACGATACTTGCCTCGGTGTATAAATATTTGCGGCTAATTAATTTTCTCGATTAGAAAACCGGAAAAGTCGGATTTCATGGAAAGTAAATTCAGTTATTAACATTTGCGCGTGTATAATAAACAAATTGAATACCGTAGTGATTAGATCGTTGATAAGAGGGAATTGCACATATAAGTGTCGCCACATGTGCAACAATGTATAACATATATGTCACATATATAATGTTGATTTATTCATTATTTATTCATAATGGTTATCAAGTATTTCACTACTTTCAATTATTCAAAGTAAATCTGTTTTTTAATTTCGTTACGTTGAAATTTATTATCGGTTCAATTAATTGGGTATCGAAAAATGTTTAGGTTAATGTTCGGGTGGGAGAGGCGGTAGAAGTACGAGGAAAGTTTCCTTCCATGCAATTTTCGCTCCTATTTTGGCCCGATTAGTTTATCCTGCCTCGCAACTGTATATTGCGCTACGATTGTTATATCATTTCGCTTCTAGTTAGCGGCTCAGTTAAACTGGGAACAGTCCTTATGTAACAATCAAATCAAAACTGTCGGTTAATTAACTGCTCCGATCTTGCTAATTTATTACTCCATAAACAAATTTATTATTGCAATCATTAAGTTGAAAAAAAAGATCTTTGCTTATCACAGAAATTTAGTATGAAATTGGAACAACCTTGACAGTTTTTTTTTATATTTAGTAATGGTAAAAACGATAGAACAACTCGGGTAAAAATTTATATATGTCCCATATGTGTCCCATATATGTTCCATATCTGTTCCATGTATGCTCTACATATGTTCCATATCTGTTCCATGCTTGCCCTATACATGCCCCATATCCTTTTTCACATTTTTCCTATATATGTTCCATATCTGTTCCATATTTGCCCCATATATGTTCCATATCTGTTCCATGTATGCCTCATGTATGCCTTATATCTGTTCCACATTGACCCCATATATGTTCCATATCTGTTCCATGTATGCCCCATATATGTCCCATATCTGTTCCACATTTGCCCCATATAAGTTCCATATCTGTTTCACATATGCCCCATAAATGCTCCATATCCGTTTCATATATACCCCATACCTGTTAGTAATTTTGAAAAAAATGAAAAAAAAAAGAAGAAAATATTTGATAAGATATTGACTGAGGGGTGTGTGGGGATGTGGGGAGAATGGATTTTCTCATTGAGCCGTCCATCAATTGGTAACACTGGCCGACGTGTGTTATCTAATAAAGGGGCATTTGAATATTTTTGAACTGTTCGGTTCCGGGATTATATTGGGAAAGTTTGATTTCCCACAGTGCCGTTGTTCCTGCAGTTAAGATTGTATTAACTACACGCGATAAACTGGGCCGACCTTTTCCTACTGTTATACGAAAATATACATAAATCAGCGCGACAAACATTGTTCGTTGAATGGTAGCACTTTTTGTCGCGGAACCGGAGTGTAGAACGCGCGTTTCAAATTATAAATGTAAACAAATGTTGTTTGTCAATATGTGAAAGGTCAAATTTACCAAACAAAAGACAATAACAATTTCC
This sequence comes from Leptoteleia sp. ZL-2020, assembly GCA_022817305.1. Classification (NCBI taxonomy): domain Eukaryota; kingdom Metazoa; phylum Arthropoda; class Insecta; order Hymenoptera; family Scelionidae; genus Leptoteleia; species Leptoteleia sp. ZL-2020. The sequence goes on along the minus strand of JABFPN010000113.1, from coordinate 35,996 downwards.
GTTATTATTTTTGCGAAAGGTCGAATCAATGGAACAAAAACACAAACAATGTTTGTTATTGTTTTCTCTGAAGGACAAATTAAAAAATAAAGACAATAACAATCTTTATTATTATATTTAAGAAATTTTATTTTAACAAAATGTAAACAATAACGATGCTTCTTATTGTTTTTATTTATTTTAAGCAACTCTTTGTCCGTTTAATAACAAAACAAAAACAAAGTTTGTTTACATTTTGTTTATTGAAATCCTCAAATTGTATTTTTTTCCTCAAAACTCAAATAAAAATGAAACATACATAATCCATATATGTTTTAACAATTTCATATAAGGAAATAACAAACTTATATATGGATATATATGTTTCTCATTAATCTATATATGGCCATATATGGTCGATATGCGGCAATACTTGATACAATATTCTATATATAAGCCATATATAGCTAGACAAGTAATTTCCTTATAAGGAAATCAATTATTTCCATATGTCGACCATATATGGCCATATATGGATTAAGGAAAAACATATGTCCATATATGAATATTTTATTTCCTTATGTGAATTTGTTAAAATATTTATGAACCATATATGGTCTATATATGAACCATATATGGATTATATATGAACCATGTATGAACTATGTATGAACCATATATGAACCATATATGTACCACGTATGAACCATATATGGACCATATATGGACCATATATTTTTCATTTTTACCACAATTTTCTTTTTCTTCTTGATTTGCAAATTTTAATCTAAAAAAAATATTAATTTTCAATTAAAATAATGTTTAAACAAATTATTAATAATCCAGTTGATTTGTTCGACTGAAGTAACGCTAATTTGCATTGGTAAAATACGCTTAATTAGTAGAAAAGTTTACCTCGATCTTTTCGAATGGTTTCCTGTAATTTGTAGCCGACTAACACCACTTTGGAGTACATTGTCACTAGTACGCTGAGTAAGAATCAACGCGATGATAACTTACGGCGGAATTGAGATATCCGAAATACTGAACAACCCGTACGTCGCCTTCGGTATATATAATTTGCGCGCGAGATGAAGAAAAAATATCGTAATTTATGAACCGAAATTATAGCGTTATTAAAGCCTCGCCGACACCTTAATTTTTCATCATTTTTACTCATCCTCAATTATTGCAATAATCTTTTTATAATAATAAAAAGCAAGAGAACCTCGAAACAATAATAAAAAAAAGAAACAACTCACGTTTTCTTAATCGAGAACAAATAATCATTATTCTGCTTCGTTAATATCAAATAAATAAGCAAAGAAAAAGACAAATGAACGGATTTTGTGGATTAAATGAGAATAAAAAATGTCTGCCAGATGTGAGAATGGAATTTAATTTGAATTTTTTATTCGAGGAAAATTTTGCAATTTTTATGAAAACGACTGGGAGACCTTTTTATTATATATATATATATATATTTTTATATATAATATTCTGTATTATATTTAAATATAATAAATTAAATAAAGATTAATATAATAAAATATAATCTAATTTATATATATAATATATAAAATAAATATGATATATATAATATATTATAAATTATTAATTTACTTTTTTGTTTACTATTATCTCCGACAATGTTTCTTCATATATAAAAAAATATATTTACATTAATTACAAATGCAATGGAAAATTAATGCAGTTCTTGTCCCGAGTAAAAATCTCTCGCCACAAATGGAATTACTGACTCGTCAATGTTACACTTTTTCAAATTACACTTGCAATTGGGTTTTTTTCCACGAGGCAATAAAGCTTGCCTTTATAAGTTTCCTCGACGAATTCGTCGGAATTGGCGCGTGCAATTTTTCAGCCATTCATTCTTGGGTATGTTTGAATTTTTGAGTTTCTGCGCAGCCGCCGAGTTCGTCTTTGAAAATTATCCCGTTCGCATTGAAACAAACGCTTTTGTTCGCGAGATCGGAATCGAACGCGGTGGAAAAAAAGACAAAGTTCGCCTTGAATAACTTTTGACTTAATTGAACATAAATCCTTCGCGCGCAGCCGTATGACTAAAGGAAAAATATCCAAATCCAATAAAGGGAGAGAGAGAGGGGAAAAAAGGAAAAGTGAAAGAAGAGGGACAGTTGGGAGCGATTAAAGTTTTTTGAACTCGTTGGGAATTTTTGCGCTTTAATACGAATTAAATTGGTACCCATGTATTTTAGGCAAAAAGTTGGAAATTAGAGTACTTTCTGCCAATTGACTAACGAGATTAACGAGATTAACGAGATTAACGTAACTAACGAAACTAACGAAACTAACGAAACTAACAAAACTAACAAAACTAACGAAACTAACAAAGTTATTACGAAAGGCATTTTACTGTAAAAAGACAATGTTTATAAACATTTGAAGGTCGTGTAAATATAAAAGCGAAATATTTTACATTTTGAAGGTCATAGAAATGGAAGTAAATATAAAGTAAAAACAATAACAATAACAAACAATGATAAATAACAAACTTCTGATTACATTTTAATTTTAATTTCATATTTTTATTTTTCAGGCTCCACGCACTTGAAAGGTTTTAAATTTTGCGCGGCTCAACTTTGTCGCAAATAACTGGTTTTTTAGTCGCACGAAGGGACATTTGGACGACAGTTGTGTAACAAGATATAGTGATATACGATAGAAGGGTAATGCGAAGGTCATTTGTTGAAATTCAAAAAGAAGGAAGAAAAAGAGTCGCACGGCGATACCTAAATGGTACCAAACTGCAACAAGAAAATCAGGCTCCTGCTACGCAGAACTGGAATTTCTCCGTTTTTCATCAGGTCAGTGATAAAATTCCCGAGTGCTCGTACGAGCACTTATATTTCTGCAATTAAACTCTCTGCTTAAATATAAATTATAACTTAGCCGCGTCTATTTAAATATGCAAATGTGGGTTGAAATTATGGGGGGGTATTTATTTATATATTTTTGAAAATTTAAATTTCCCGCCCGTTGCGTACTGAGAAATGTAAATTGTGCAACGGCCGAAAAAAAGGCGCCAATTACGAATGGAAAAATTTGATAACTCGGTACCGTGCTTGCCGATTATCAAAATTTATTTGTCATTTCAATACAATTTATAAAAAACTTAATCGTATAATCTAATATGCGGATAATTAATGTCCCGAAATTAGTTTATTGGAAATAATTGTACTCTGTACCCAAAACAAATCATTAACAATTGCAAATGTCATTTTGGATAAATTGACATTTTCTTTATAAAATGTTAGTACACTCTTTTGTGACTGTTTTCTGACACAGTGACATCTAGTTGATATTACAGGAACACACATATGTAACTAGAGTGACCATAGTAATTTTTTTAATTTTTAATTTATTTATAGGATCGATATATGAAAGAGAAAAATTTAGTATTATTTAATTTGTATACCCTGTACGTTTGCAGGTTAAAATTTGAATACAAAAATTAATATAAATATAAACATGACCTCTGAAAAAATAATAAATCTGACACAAATTAGAAACCAGTTTACTGTGGCTTGATATGCACCGGTTTTGACATTATAAATATACTTTTTATTTCGCGGGCAAGAAAATGAATGTTAAAGATTTGAAACCTTCACCTCCTAATTGCATATATAATCGAGGGGAATGGCATAATGAAGTCATTGAATTTGACAGGACATTTTAAATAACATATTATGAAATAAGTAAGATATAAACAAAATGAGGGTAGATTTTAATTTTTGTTTAAATTTAGTATGAAACAACCATTGTAAAAATCAACATATATGTCACATATATGTCACATATGTCACATGTATGTCACATATGTCACATATGTCACATATATGGTTTACGCCTCATAACTGTCCTCTGTATTATATATATACATTTATGTGGCATATATGTTATACCATGTAAAGATGAACATATGTGTCATATATGGGACATACAAGTGGTATATATGGAACATATATGCGACATATATCAATGGAAACATTTTATATAGATGTCATATATGTCGGCATATATGTTTTCAAAAACCTGCCTATATATATGTCCGCATAAATGTCACATATATGCTACATATATGCCTGCATATATGTCCGCATAAATACCACACATATGCTACATATATGCCTGCATATATGTCCGCATAAATGCCACATATATGCTACATATATGCCTGCATATATGTCCGCATAAATACCACATATATGCTACATATATGCCACATATATTTCTGAATATATGCCACATATATGGCTCCATATATGCCACATAAATGCCGCATATATGTTCGCATACATGACAACCTTTATAAATCTTGTTTTCACGGGTATATTTGCCATTTATGTCGCATATATAAATTTTTCCCTGGGAAATAAGGTGTGTTCGAATGATTTAATATAAATAGGGGTTACGCTTCAACCTTTTACCATGAAAAATGATAATTTAAAGGTAAAAAATGAAACCTTTCAAATTCCAAAAAGCAGTTATTTCTACGGATCAACAGCCAAGTGCACCTGCACATAAATTAAAGTTAACATTCCATCGTTTCGAATCGGCCATAGAGAGGTGTTGCAACACCCGCGCGTCTAATTGCAAAATTCGTTCCTCTCAAATGCGGCGCTGATTAACGTTCGGCGCGCTGTCAAGGTTGACGGCGCTTTCATTGCTTTCTACGATCTCGAATTGTTTACGACGCGATTGGATCGTCGTTAAGTTCGCAATTCGCGGCCTTGAACAATTGGAACGGAGCCGCGAAATAATTGATCTTGACATCGGTCGCGCGTTCGCAGTCGGCAAACATCGCCGATATCGCGGATGAAAAATTCGCGCCCCGCGTTTATTATTATCTTCACTTTTTTTTTCCGCGACAAGCATGAAACGCTCCGCGTACAAATTGGAGCTCGTAAATAGCTCGTCATTCGGAATTATTGGCGCGTGCAGCAAAACAAAAAAAAAGTCCACGGGGCGTTTCGATTTGTTTCGACGAATCGACTTAATTTCCGGGATATTAACGTGAAAAAATTTATATATAGGTGCCATATATGGTTCCATATATATTTCTATATATGGTTCCAATGTAGTTCCACATATAGTTCCATATATAGCTCATATATTGTTCCATGGTTCTATATATTGTTCCAAATACAGTTCCATGTATGGTTCCATGTATGGTTCCATATATTGATCCATATTGTTCCATATTGTTCCATATATGGTTCTACATACGGTTCCGTATATTTCTCCATATATGGTTCCATATATGGTTCCATATATAGTTCCACGTATATCTTTATATTTTGTTCTATATATGGTTCCAAATATAGTTCCACATATTGTTCCATGTATGGTTGCATATTGTTTTCGTATATAGCTCCATATATGGTTGCATATATAGTTCCATATATAGTTCGATGTATTGTTCCATACATATTTCCACGTATAGCTTCATTTATGGTTCTATATATGGTTCCAAATATAGTTCCACATATTGTTCCATGTATGGTTGCATATTGTTTTCGTATATAGCTCCATATATGGTTGCATATATAGTTCCATATATAGTTCGATGTATTGTTCCATACATATTTCCACGTATAGCTTCATTTATGGTTCTATATATGGTTCCATATGTAATTGTTCATATAGTTCCATATGTGGTCCCATATATTTTTCCATATATGTTTCTATATATTGTTCCATGTACAGTTCCATGTATGGTTCCATATTTTATTCTATATATGGATCCTTATACGGTTGCATATATTTTTGATCCCTAACAATTTATCTTCCTATGTCACATATGTGGCAGCATATTTATCGCGTATATGGTCCCATATATAATTTTTTTGTGCATGATTTGCGTTTGTTTATAAGAAGAATAAAATGCGGGGGATTAATTTCAATTGAAATATCGATAAAGTTGAAGAACTGATGAGCGCGGCAAAATTTTCCACTGCTCAAAACGCGTTTAGCGTCGACGTGCGTTAAAAATGGATCCGGACTGGTATTTCTGTTACAAAGTTCACAAATATCGGGTGGGCGGGGGGAGGGGGAAGGAAAAATCGACTGTTCTTTTCACCTTTCGTGGAGGAAAAACTGTCGGATGTGAACTTCTGACATCCGAGACTTGGATGGCATTTTTGTTTTACGGCTTTTAAAATTGAATCGCCAAGTTGTTGGTGAGAAATGTGCGAGCTTTTCAGTGGACACGTCCGAGGAATGTTTAAGAAAATGGGGGTCAATTTTGGGGAATGGTTTTTGAAAATTTTTATGTATAGTTATCGTTATTGTTTGAAAAAAAAATATTTTATTAAGTTAAGATGATCTTGACATTAAATGATTAATTAGATGCAATTATGCAAAATTTGTTTATCAAAAGTATAAAATATTTTACAACTCATATATATATATATATATTCACACATATATATACAACAGATATTTTTCTATAAATATTCACCCATTTTACAAATAAACAGTATAGAAAAAAGAAAAAAAAACAAAATTGATAGCTTATCAATATTTGTTTTCTGACATTTCATCCTGCGACCTATGCTATGTTAAACTGATTAACGTATGATTATTAATAATTGATAATTTTCTTGGAGATAGTACAACTTAAATAGAATTGTAATAAAATATTTATTAAATAATAAGGGGGTAACATAGTAAAACTGAATTTACTGAAAATTATTAAGTCAAAAATAATTGTTTATTAATCGTTATTATATATAATTTTGAAATTTTATACCAAAAGATAAGACTTAATAACAATTAATAACATTCTTAGTAAACTGATCGTATATATGAAAAAAAAAACTAAAGTTAGTAAAAAATATAAAAACTAATCGTCGATAAATTGATATGTTTTGCTGAATTAAAATAACAAATTTTCAATTCCTTTTTTGTACATAACTACATTTTACTAAAATTAGTAAAACCTAATATTTTAATAAACATTAATATATCATTAAATAGTTATAACAAAATTACAACTTTTGACATTGGATCAACGTAATAAAATTTCATCAAAAAATTTTCTTATTTCAAATGGACTCTCTTTAAGTTTAAAATTTCTTTAGTCTAAACTCGATATTATCCAGACTTATCATCCCAATGAAATATTTTATTTCCAGTTGAACTTGACATTAAATAATTTGCAAACAAAAAAGAAAAAAAATCAATAATCTTCTGTGACTGATCCGATCGTTAGGCCTCAATTTCGCGACTTAGATTTTTGCAAATCTCAACCGGCTCGTTACGCAACTGAAAATTTAAAACTCGAGGCAATAATTTGGCGCGATTTCCGCGCGGGGGCAAAAAAAGTTGCCGCGCTTCTGTTTCTCGGAATTCTCCTCAGGAATCTGCCGTTAATGATTGATGTTTACTCCTGATTGAGCAATATTCCATTCAAATTTTACATCATTCGTCATAATTTTTGCACGATTGGAAAGACATTATTCGCAACACAATTTTTGAGTTTTTTTCGCCGCGCCAAGTTCAAAGGTTCAGACGTGTAATGAGGCTTTTTTTAACCCCCCCCCCCTCCCTTTTAACGTGATTGTTTGGCAGATTTACTACTTGCGTCAGAAAACATGAAAAATGATCATGAAAATTGTTAATATTAATTTTTTTTTCAATTTAATTTCCCTGTAACTGCAATTTATATAGGTGCCATATATGGTTGCATGTATGGCTTAATGTATGGTTACATACATGGTTTTATATATAGTTGGTTCCATGCTTGTATATGTGGTTCCACATATGGATGTATATAATTATGTTCGTATATAGCTCCATATATGGTTGCATATAATTGTTTTCGTATATAGCTCCATATATAGTTCCATACATGGTTCCATATATAGTTCTACACATGGTTCCACATATAGTTCCACACATGGTTCCATATATAGTTCCACACATGGTTCCATATATAGTTCCACACATGGTTCCATGTATGGTTCCATATATTGTTCCATGTATGGTTCCATATATAGTTCCATACATGGTTCCATGTATGGTTCCATATATTGTTCCATGTATGGTTTCATATATGGTTCCATATATTGTTCCATACATAGTTCCATGTATGGTTTCATATATGGTTCCATATATTGTTCCATACATAGTTCCATGTATGGTTTCATATATGGTTCCATATATTGTTCCATACATAGTTCCATATATTGTTCCATATAATTGTTTTTGTATATAGCTTCATATATGGTTCCACATATGGTTCCATATATAGTTCCATATGTTGTTCCGCATATGGTTCCATATATAGTTCTATATATTGTTCCATATATTGTTCCATACACTATATTTTGTGTATAGCTCCATATATGGTCAATAATTGGTTCGCAATGAAAAATTCGCAGACACTCGTCTATTATCAATGAAGTATTAAGTTGTTTAATGAAATTGCAAACTTTTTTTTGTGTATTACACAATTCAAATAATAAGATTGTTTCATATAATTGTACGACGGGAATGATGCGGCAAATCAACAAAGTATTGAATAATAATTTGTCTCTGTTTTTTTTTTCTTCCTTCATTAACGTGACGCGCAATTTGCAATTGTTTTTCAATCGCTGTTATTAGTTAACGAAATGTACTTTACGACTTATGACTTGATTTAAAGTGATAGGAAAAAAAAAGAGGAGCTGACTTTTACACCTCGGTTTAATGAAGTGATTTAAATTTGTCGAAAACACCGCGCGGACTCGTTCGGGTGAGAATTTGCAGCGGCGGCTGCAAAATCGTAAAACGAATTTTACGTACTGTCGCTAATCTAATTACATCAGTAGTCGCGTCGAAATTACGAGTAATCTCCGTTTATAACATCGTGATATTTATTGCATCACTGCTAATGATTATTATTTTTTTTTCCTTCATATTATTTCTCATGAAAAAGAGGCAGTGTTGATATGGGTTTCGATTAAAATTTATTTTTACTCGGGTATAAATTTTGTATATGGTCATATATGGGCACATATGGTATATTTATGGTCGCATATATGATGATATATATTGTTATGTATATGGTAACATATATGGTGTATGTTATCACTCATATAATCATATATATTATATATGATTACATATATGGGCACATACATTATATATATGGCTGTATATATGATAACATATATGGTTGTGTATATGGCCCCATATATGAGACATATATGAGCACATATGTTATATTCATAGCCGCATGTATGATGACATATATAGTTATGTATATGGCCACATATATGGCCACATATATGATCATATGTATGATCACTTATATGGTCACATATATGGTTGCACATGATTACATATATGAGCGAATATGTTGTATATATGACCGCATATATGATCACATATATAGTTACGTATATGGCCACATATATGATCATATATATGGTCACCAATATATCGAAAAAAATACGTATATGAGCACATATGTGTCCCATATATATATATATATATATATATATATATATATTACTTGTATGTATGTATATATATGGGATGCCATATATATGACCATATATATGACTACATATGTCATAAATATGTTAAATATATCGACATATATCTTACATTGTATTATATTTTAATTAATAAAATTTTAATAAAATTTAAACAAATGCTTGTTATACATGTGCTTTTACTACTTATCACTGATAAGAATGCTACAACAAAAAAAAAGCGAAGATTATTACACTTTACGATAACTTTATGATAAGTTCTCATTTGGTAGTAGTTCTGGCCTAATCTTACAAACGGAGAAACAAAACTTATCAGAATTACTGAAATATCTCATAGGGAGAATTGTATAGATGTATTAGATTCTGACAGAATTTTATGATTGCAGTAATTAATTATAATTATCACTTTCATGTTACACTCAATTATAATGTAAACACGAAACGATTGCGAATTTTCTTAATCAGCATGTTCTAAATTAATTTTTGCACTTTAAAATCTAGAGTTATGGTTACATGAAATTAATTTCAGATAAAAATTCTTTTTAAACAACCTTTATTTCAATCTATTATTAATAAAAAATTCATATATGGACATATATGTTTTTGTTTAATCCATATATGGTTCATATATGGTCGATATATGGCAATAATTGATATAATATGCTAGCTATGTATGCATTTAATAATTTCCTTGTATGGAAATCAACTATTGCCACATATGGACCATATATGGACCATATATGGTTATATATAAAGTAAGGAAAAACCTGTATGTTCATATATGGTTGATATATGGCAATAATTTATATAATATTCTAGCTATATATGCATTTAATAATTTCCTTATATGGAAATAAATTATTGTCATATATCGACCATATATGGCCATATATGGATTATAAAAAACATATATGTTCATATATGAATTTTTTATTTCCTTATATGAAATCATTAAAACATATATGGACCATATATGTGTCAATTTTACTAAGGAGCACAGTGATTCTTAATGGTTTTTTTTTTGCAATTTAAGACAGCTAATATTTTATTTCGTATTTGGAGATATAAAATATTTGATGCCACCAAAAGAGCGTGTAAGAAGTGTGCAGCAAAGTTTTGCATCGTACGAGCGATTTGTCCCGGCAAAAACGCACATATAACACGACTGATTAATGTATTCACGTGTCTGACTTATGCGATTAGACGAAGAAAATTGAAACTAATAAGATAATATAATTACATTCATAAAAGAAAATGTTATTGATCGTAAATGTCACAAATAAATCAAAGATTATTCTCATTATGTCCTCTTAGTGATTCGATATTGAAAAAAGTTCTTAAAAAAAACGTCTTTAAAAAAATTTTCAATTTTACAGATTTTCCAATTTGTTGCAAACTGTGGGAAATTAAACAAAAATTACTAATGAATATAATTATAATAATTAGTTGGGAAAAATTGAAATATTATAATAAATAACTATTTTATTTAATGAACAATAATTAATAAAAAAAATTATTATTTAGTAAATATATGGATTCATATATAAAATAAATGAATTATTTAATTAAATTAATAATTAATTAACTTGGTAATAAAATTGCAATTACTGAAAATAATGGGGAGATTTTTTTTCCACGAAGGTAATTAATATCGATAGTTTAACGATTCATTAAATTAATATTTCCTTTATTAATTGTACTAAAAACGATATACGTACCATATGCGGAATATTGGAGGGTGACTTTTCGTACGATACGTTGGTAGGCATCTATACCGAAGTGCTGTATAATGAGCTTGAAATACATGCCCATTGTCACTTTTTTTTTCTCTTTTTTTTTCTACTTTATAACTTTTGCAGTGGGATGTCCCCTTCTCTTTGACAAAGAATGACGATCGGGCCCAAAATGTTGTCCGAATGTTTACGAGCCTGAAATTTATCGACGAATTTGCAAATTATTACTATTATTATTGTTATTATTATTATTATTTAATAGCAGATGCATTAAGTGATGTAAAACGATTGTAAATTTAACTTTTATATTCTTCTTTACTTTAAATTTTCATTCATTTTTATTTTATTTTTATAAATATTGCCAATTTTCAATTGTACACTCTAACCTCGCTATAAGGACCTTTCCAAGATTGGAAATTTTCGCTTAAAGTGGGAATTGTGTTTAACTTCAAGATATATGTTCTTTTAGGTTGGTAATAATTGTTTAAACGTTAATAGCACTAACTTCAGTAGGGTTATAAGTATCAATTTTGGAAAATTATACATTATACTGTTATATATTAATGATTTTTATTTTGTAAATTTGTTGTTTTATGTATTTTATGAATAAAGTAACTTTATTTGTTACTAAATTTTGCTTTTAAAGTGTTATACTATTTTCGGGGGTTTAAATTTGCGCGCCAAACTCACTCTAAGCGAGTACTTCATTATAGCGAGGTTCGAGTGTATCGTTCGAGAAAATGGAGCTTCTTTTGGTGCAATTTTACGTAAGTAAGTACAAATTCGTCGATATTTTTAGTATACTCTGAGAAAAGATAGGATAAAAATTACTAATGTTAGCAAAGCGCAGATGTACTTGGAAAATGTAAAAAGTTACTATCTGAAGTTAGCAGAAAGTATCAGACAAGTATTATCTATGCTTTAAAGCAATAATTGTAGAAAAGTTGATGCTTTTTGCTAGCTTGAGATAGTAATTTTTTAAATTCTTCCAATATATACCAGATGTTACTAGTATCTTAGTAATTTTTGTTAGTTCCCTTTTTCTCCGTTGTTTTAAACCACACGTGTTTGCACAGAAGCCAATTTTACACAATTTTTTTTCCCTCAAACTTTGTAAAAATTGAATATATGATAGATGGCGTTACATTTCTAAAAAAAATCTGCCATTTTTGCTATAAATAGTAAAATTTAAAGATCACCCAGTAGTTTTTAATACCAAAAATATTAAAAATTGAATGATTATCACTTTTACCATCTTTAATGGTAAAAATTTTCATATTTCACTATTATATCCCCTCCCCTCCGAACAACATAGAATACAATTTATAATTTTCCCTAGAATAAATTACCAGATTTCCATTATTATCAGTAAAATTTTATTTTCAAAAAAGACCATAAGATATTGAGGGACCCCCCCCACCCTCTCGGATTCTTTTTAGAAATAGTATAAAATTTTGCGCGATTAAAATAAGATTAATTTTTCCGCTGTTTTGCAATGATTGTCGGATTATGTTTCCAGTTAACAATGTTGATGCAAGTCACTGGCTGCAGGAAATTTCTTGACTAATCCGAGGACTTTTTTATCCCCTTTTTATTCATTCGTTGAATTAATAAAATTGAGTTACGTTCAGTTATAATTTTCATTCATTCACATTCTATTTCGCGTTTTTATTCTTAGAACTGAAGTTACGAGGGGCAAATTTTAAAATTTACAATTGGAACAAATTTTATTTTATCCTCGATTTTAACCACGGAAAGGTTTATTTAAAAAGAAAACAAAAACAACAACAAGCATTGTTTTTGTTTTTATTTTTGTTATTGTTTTATGTTTTGTTGTTCTCATTAGTTTTATTATTATTTTTATTTATTTTTTTCCTTTATTTTTATTTTTTTCCCATTGTTTTTATTTTTTATCCCCTATTTTTATTTTTTTATTTTCGTTAGTTTCATGAAATTTTTTATTGTCCTTAGTTTTGTGTTATTTTTAGTTTTATTATTGTTTTTATTTTTTAATTCGTCCTTTCGTCTGTTGACAAACAATTTTTGTTTACATCTTTAATATGAAAAGAAACTTTTTTATTCGCTTCCACTTTTTGCATGTACTTTTCCCTCGTTTTTCTATCTCGCTCCCTCTTATCTATTTGCCTTATTAGTTATAAATTTCTTTATATATATATATATTTATAATTAAATAATGTCACTTACCGGAAGGTACCCCGATACGTCGATACATGTCACTGTCGCAATGTCACGGCTCGAAATTCACCTGCGAAAGGAATTTGTTCTCCCCGAAAAAACCGGGCGGGCGGAAAGTGGCCGAAATCGTAACGCGCGCGAAAAGTCGTCGCGCTGAAAACTCGCGTTAATTCGCGAAAATGCGTGCGATTGGGGCGATGATCGTTGGTTTACTGAATGAATTCAGTGTATCCGCGCCAGTAAAGTGGCGATTTTCGTCGGACTCTATGAATCCCGCGAGATAATGTAAAAGTTGCAGCGAGCTTGCGCGAGTTTTATCATGAAATGCTCCTTGAAGCGTCGCTGTTACGACACGGAGTTATCTATTTAGGTCTTAGGGGGTAAAAGCTATGTCACGATTTTTCAAAATCCCACCACTTTCCCAGTTCTGCTGGAGAAAAAAAAAAGTTTGCAATAAGTCGGAAATTCTTTTGCCAAATTATTTATTGAATTTCGATGAAAAATTATAAAATTACAATAGTATTGTTTGCTTAAATAAACGTTAATATTTGATACCCCCAGAAATACTATTTATAACTTTATGGGCTTGAAAAGTGGAACGTTCTCGAAATACTAACCGTAAGTGGAATTTGTTTTTGCTTCACATTTAAATCCATATCAATACGTAAATAAACAATTTGTCCCAAAATATAAACAAAACTATTTTTGTTTCCCATAAATGACCTTTTGATTGTTTGCAAACATTGTTTGTTTACATATTTCAGTTTACAAACATTTCTGTGACCTCAAAAATGTTTGTTTATGTTTAGACGACCCTCCAAATGTTTATAAATATTGTTTGTTTGTTTTCATTTTTCACTTCAAAAAACGCTCCGTTACAATGTTGCCGTTTACACAAAAGCGCCGTCTTAAAGTGAAATCGTGGCAAAGTCAATTTGATTTCAATCGGGCGCAATTAATTTATTCGCGGCGAGCGATTAGACGTCTGTCAAATAGACGTCGGTATCCGAGGAGCCAATGGAAATGGATCCGGGGCTTCCGTCGATTTCCTTCGATGAATATTTATGAACCGGCTGGGTTCGCTTTTTTCGCATTCGCTTTCTCACGTCGAAGCCGCGGCTTAATTTTGCATTCAATCCCGCGACTTTTTCGGCGCCATCCGTCTCGCTCGTGATAACCTCTTTGTTCCCACTCAGACCCGTCGAACATTCGCCTTAGTAAAAAAAATGTTTTTTTTTTTTTTTTTTTTTTTTTTTTTTTTATCGCGTCCATTCTCGTTTCAACGACGGTGATTCCAACAAAAAACAAAAAAAAGAAGGGAGGAAAAAGTGGAGAGACTTTATTGGTTTTACAGCCAGAGAAAAAATTTATTATTTTTAAACAAATTAAGTTATAAACAAATAAATTTTATCATTTAAATAGGAAGCTATATATAATAAAGTATTATAATATATTGTATTGTGCACCAAGGACGACGATAAGGATTATAGACGACTGTGAAGTTGGCCGCGAGAGACAAAGGTGGCCAACTTCACAGGAGTCTAATCGTCGCTGCGTCCCTAGTGCATAATATACTATTTTTTGTAACAAGTATAAGGAGAGTGTCCCGTTTCCGTCCTGTTTGGAAACCAGCTGTTTTTAGACGCGGGCGGAAAGTGGTCCAGCGAGTTTCCGTCCTCGTCTATAATCAGTTGTTTACATTCAACTAGTTTTTTTCCGCCCTAGGGCGGAAACCAGCGATTTTCCGTCCTTGTCTATAATCAGTCGGTTATATTCATCTAGTTGTTTTCCGCCCTAGGGCGGAAACCAGCGATTTTCCGTCCTTGTCTATAATCAGCTGGAAAAAAGTTTCACTTCGTTTCAAATATATTTTTTCTTGGTTTCAATTAATTTTTTTTCAAATAAACCTGTTTTTTCTTTAATTAATAAACTTTTTTCTCTGACTGTAATGTAAGAACATTTTATACTTGTGGGAAAATTATTTACCTTTCGTTAAGTCCGGGAGACATTTGGCGTGCTTCGATCTGATAAATTTTTCTCGCTCCTGAATGGACGGTTGGATTTTTGATAAAATTTCAATGTCCTTGCCCACGTTTTTTCGGGACTTTTTCATCTTTTTAACGTACCTTTTCTTTCGATCTTTGACGATAGGCTCGTCATCGCAGGACGATTCGCAACGGGAATCCTAAATTTCAACGCAAATCGTACGATAAATTTTTACTACTCATTTAATCAAGAATGAGAAACAACAAATAAATAAGAAAAATTTATTTTGTATTTTGCAAATCCAAAACAAATTTTTTTTTTTACTTTTTTACCATTTTTTTTGAATTTTTCCTTCGTGTTATTTTCTTTTAGTTTGAAATGATCTTCTTCACTTATTGAAATTTATAAATAAAATATAAAAATGATAATTTGTGTAGGTTTACTTGTTGAATTTTGATAGCGAATAAATGAAAATAACCTTTGGTCAATTTTGAAGTCGATCGCAATTTGTTATAACTGTCAGAATTTTGTTATTCACATTTTTGCCTCGTCGTTGAGGTTGACGTGAATTTGACATTTTCGTTCACTTTACTGATAAATTTCAAGTATAATTATTTTAATATAATTAAATCATGGAAAAGTCAAATGAAGGCGAAAAGGAAGTTGATTTTAAAAAGAATTTAAGGAGTTTGTGCAAGAAAGAGAAGTCGAAAAAAGCAGGGGACGTCGATGTGGAGAAAGAGATACGAAAATTAAGGGAAGTCTTCAATGTAGCGGAGGAAAATTTTGATTTGAACATTATTAAGCCAGTATTTAAGGAGTGCGTGAACTTTGATTTCATATCTGGAACTTTGCACATTAAGAGCCCGGAATTATTAATTTTATCACGCGGACGACAGGTATTTTTGTTTCGAACATAGTTCGAAAGATACAAATTTTCCATGCAAATTATAATGGAACTGAAAAAGTAAATATTTTTAAAATACCGAACATAAACATAAACAAAAACGTAAACAAAATTTGTTTATATTTTATTTCTCTTTTATGACCTTCAAAATGTAAACAAAATATTTTTGTTTTCAACGAATAACCTTCAAAAATTGCAAACAATTTTTGTTTATTTACACGACCTTCCAAATGTTTACAAACATCGTTTGTTTACCTTTTCCTTCTTAGAAATGTTCCGTTCTTCAGTTCCATGCATATTATGATACTTCATACTGGAAAAAAAATTGTTCTTTTTGAATATAATATCATTATCTTCTGGATATGACATACCAAATATATGACAGAACGAATTAAGAAGTTTTAAGTAATTAAAACTTAACTTCACAACTAGGGCCCCGCGGTGTCCATAGTTGCCATTGCCACATCCAACCTAATTCCACCAAAATGCTGGACTGAAAAGGAAATCGATCAAATAATTAAAGATGGCGACGAATACTACAGGGAATCGTACCGGAATTCCAAAATTCACACTCGAAACGAATTTTACGTGGACAATCTTCAACCGCACTTCAGACTGCAATCTAAAAAATTCGCGAAAGTGAAGATTTGCGACGCGGACTTCGCTGGGAATTTCCAGTCGGAAGATCCGCGATCCATTTGTCTGATAAAAGCCATGAAATCGTTCTTCGAATCTAAAAATAATTGCGTACTAACATCCGCGGTATTGAACCTCGCCGTTTGGAGGAACTGTAA
Organism: Leptoteleia sp. ZL-2020; assembly: GCA_022817305.1. NCBI lineage: Eukaryota > Metazoa > Arthropoda > Insecta > Hymenoptera > Scelionidae > Leptoteleia > Leptoteleia sp. ZL-2020. The sequence continues at coordinate 18,877 of JABFPN010000113.1, read as the reverse complement.
TACCTTTTACGTCTTCGATGGTCAACCCAGAGACGAATCCGGTCACATTTCGACGAAAAAGGAATCAGTTGCCGCGACCCTTTTTATCTTGCCAAATTTGGACGGTGTGTTGTACTTCATTCTGAGGCAGTGCAAAGTTCGAAACGAACCCTTCGTGCTCCGAAGTGTGCGAATCAAATGTATAAAGGATTACGAGAAGTTTGATAGAGTTACCGAGGAATTCTCCCAGGAACCTTATCCAAATGGTTATAGAGTTGTTACCAACTTCAGAGCGGTGGTTGGAGGGTCTTACCATTTGGAAGCTTCACCAATCCTGGAACCACTCAGAAGCAAGTCCCACCTGATTCTGGCAGTAGTTTGCCTGGTGTATACTTACCTAGTGGATGCGAACAGATGGACCACCAGTCTTCTGGACCTGATTTTCGACCAGTCCAACATCTATCTGATGGATTTCGTTATGTCACTAGGGAAGAAGTTCGACGGTCCTTTGGATGTCACGATTAGCAATCTGCTAGCTGATATTATCCTCGGGGTTTACTCGGCAAAGATAAAGATTCAGGAAAATCTTGTCCCGGGACTTGGCAACAAGTCGACAATATCCCTAGAGGAGGGCATTCGGGATTTCTTGGGGAGCAATTCCGTGGGAGTGATCGAAATCAAGAAAGTTTACTATGCTATTTGGAAGTTCCACAATAAATATTATTTCTTTGATCCGTTTGCCTGCGACAAGAAGGGTTTCAGATTAAACCCCAATGATCCAGAAGACGTTGAGGATTTGAAGACTGGTACTTGTTCGGTTTTCATGACGAGTTCCGTTAGGGAATTGGCTAAGGTTATATTAGAAAATACGGGTAGTACGGAGAAGGACGCCTTTTTCATACACGCCGTGGCAATTTTATATATAAAAGCCAGCAACCCTGAAGATCCTCTGTCAGAGGAAATTCTTTTTCGCGCCGAAAACACTCAACGCAGACCGGAACTGCCGGATGTTGTTTTACCTTTGAAGGAGGATGTGGAAATGGATGAAGGTGAAAAGGGTGAGGTGTTGAAGAAGTTACTGGAAATCACTCACGTGACGGAAGGGGTGCAAAAGATGGCGGCGAAATTTCCAGATTTGATGAAGGATATAGAAATTGTGATTCTCACCGAGGAGACTGAAAGAAATTTAATTTTCACGACGAAGTTTGGGAAGGATTTCAGGGTTGTCAGTCCGAATATTGTCGTTTTAGAAGGGACGTATAATTGTTGCGACAAAAGGTACGCTGCGAAACACCGAGGTCGTCAGGGAGCGATGATTCCAGTTGTTTCATTGGTTAAGTCCAAATTGAAGCTTACCACGGATTGGGCTAAAGTGGACGTCGATGAGATCATTGAAGTTGGTACCAAAGCATATAAAGATGTGTTGTTGGAAGATAAATCTGATGATGAGAAATCTGATGATGAGGAATCTGATAAAGTTGAAGATGAATCCGATGGCGACCAGGAATCTCTTTTTGACATCAGCATGTTACCGGATAAAATTACTGTCTTCGATTCTGAAGTATCCGTCACAGTTGACGAAGATGTCAATTCTGTGGATGTCAGTGACCAGGAGGATATCAAAGAGGCTTTGGAGGAATACTTCGAAGATTATAATGAAATGATTTTGGAGAATTCCGAGAAGTTTTACGCAGTTTGGAAGGACGAAAAGTCTTACTCGTTGTTCAACTGTTACGGTTACAATGACGATACCAATGGTCCAGGATCGATTTTAGTCACCGACTCGTTGGATGAATTGGTGAGTGCAATTTCGGACCTCTCGAAGGTCACGAACGACGAAGATTTTACCTTTCACGGGGTAACTGTCAACACTATCAAGCCAGAGAAATTGCGTAGAAACTCTGCTGATGGTTCTGTTATATCTGTGGGATCTAGGGGCAGGAAGAAGTCGAACTCGGAAGAGACAGATAAAAGGTTGAAAATTGCGAATGATTTGAGGGAAAAGTTGAATTCGCCGGATGCTTTCACATTATTTTTGATCTCCTGCAATCGGCAACAAGATAGTAAAAAGGAAAATAAAACCCCGGAGGAGATAGCTTATGAAAACGTTCGTTCATCCAAACCCTACCTCTTCCCAGAGAAGAGGATTTTGTGTACATTATTAGAAGCCAAACAAGCAACGCATTCTGTTCAATCTCTACTATCGAGATTTTCTATTGATTCGAGATTACCAGTGAAGGAAAGAAACATCGATACCATTCCGAAGGAAGAAGTGGACAAGCTCAAATTGATCAAGCTCCCTCCCAATGTCTACTTCTATTCCCAAACATTGCCGGACGAAAATCAACCTGTCAAATCGATCAAAGGTTTCTTCGTAAAGAAGGATGATATTAAAGATAAAGAAGTTGAATCGACGAAGAAATTGGAACCATTTGAAGATATTGCAATTGGTGAAATAAAGTCCATACTGGTACCACTTGGACCAGTCATAAGAACTCCAGTTTCCGTTTTATGTTCAGGCAATAAACCGAACAAATCGAAGAAGGAATTGAATCCTGCTAGTAGAAATTATGAACTTCTTTTGCAATTATTCTTCAATAATAAATCTGGAAAGGAGAAGGAGGAAAGAGAAGAAACACAAGAAGGAAAATCTTCAAAGAAACAATCGAAGAAGACGCCGAAAAAGATACCACCATTGCAGAAGACACCGGAAGAGATATCATCCTTGAAGGAGGACAAATTAAGAACTATATCGAATTTAATCAAGAAAACAATTACCAATTACGATACTTTCCAACCGACTGAGGATGAATTGGTTAAAATCATTAAAGGATCTATTTGTTTGTACCCAGTAGACGATGTTAATGATAACTACTATAAACCTTGCTTTTTCTCCGCCATTATAATAATTTTAATGAAATCGATGGTTGATTTGAAAGAAAGATTTACTCATTGCCTCTTGGACCATTGTATCCTGGAAGCTCACAAGTATTATCACCACTGTAAGAGGTTAAAGTTCAAAGAATTTCGAAGAATATACAATTTTGAAGTTCTGGAGACAAAATTTAATATCATAATAGAGGAAGTGTTTCAAGGGGTTGTGAAAGACAACAATCCTGAAACTTTCAAGAAAGGTTTGAACTATTTTCTTAAGTCCAATAAAACTGGCATAGTGGTGTTCCCGTCGGTTGCCTTTCCCTTTTGGTACGCTACGAATTACTATTTTTTCAATTGCTATTCCTGTGATTCAAACGGTTTTACGAATTATCTGTTCGGCCAATGCGCGTTAACTTCCCATAAAATTCTGGATTCAATGATTAGTATAATGATTTCCAATGCCGGTAACAATGCTTTGAAATCATTTCGACTTTACAAAATAGCAATTTCCCATATGTCGATAAAGAAAGAGATAGAACCGAAGAGGAAAGATAAAATTTGCGTAGAAGACAAATCCGCGGACCATGATTCCAAAAGTGGATCAGACTTCGATGATTCTTCATCAGAATCTGCTGAATCATCTCATACAAACTCAGCTTTCACGTCACTGCCACACTGCAAGGCTGCAGTTCTGGATGTACCCCTAACAGACGAGACAGATCCCTTTATGGTGACATCCATGCAACTGTTGCAAAATCAAAACGTAATTGAGAGAAATGAAAATCCCGACATCAACGAGAATTTGGATGTTCCCATAGACCTTTGCATCATGGCTTGGTCCCAAATAAATGACCCATCCAAATGGAACGTTGACACTCTGAAATCCCTCTACGAAGCCAGCAAGATCAATACCAAGTACAATCTTTCATTGGCTCGGAAATTTTCCAACCTCGAGCCGGAATTTAATATAGAGAACTATTGCTTTCGCGCGGCATTTGCCCCATTGTTTCACGGTAACACTTGCTCAGAGGATGATTTAAATATGTTGAAAAAGACATTCGAAACTGGCGATTACAGTGGTGCTACTATATGTTTGGGTGATTCCCACATAGGAGCGATGAAGAACAATGCGAAATATTATGCCTGGTGGACAGTTCGAAATACCAACAATATTCGCCTGATGTCTTCCGAGGTCATAGACAATTTACTCGGTGTCATACTGGAAGATCGTGACAGTAAATCTGTGCACTTTACAGTGGCACCTGTTAGAGTTTCTTACGCCCACAAGCCGAACTTGGATTGGATGTCGGATTTACATGAAAAGTCCTACAATACTTGTGCAATATTTCAACCGACTACTGCTACCAAATGTCCCGTCTTTATATACGGGACAAAGGGATTTAGAAACAGAAATACGGTGAAAGAGCCCAAGATGAAGAGGTGCTACTTTGTCGCTATTTTGTCGGTCTTATTGAAGAGGGATATCATACTTTGCTCATCCGAAGGTATTATAAATAAGATCTTGGAGATTGCGGAATTTTTGTATAAGAAAATGTCCAAATCCATTCACTACACCGACTTGATTCTGCACAGAATTCCTATATTCAACAGGATATTCGACTTCCGGGATCACATTATCCAGCTGGTTAAGTTAAAAGCAAATGACAATTTCGTGTCTATGGTGTTGAGTCATTTGAAGAAGTTCTTGGAACTGAACAGTGCTGGGATCATCCAGTTCTCAAACTGCTGTTACGGTTTTTGGTACTCCAGATTGAAACGTAATTATTACTACTTGGACCCTTACGGCTTCAGCGACTGCAGAAGAAGTTCCACCAGAAAATGCCAAGCCTATCTAGGAGTATTTCCAAATTTGACAAAGATGGTGAGGCACATGAAGTCGAACATGATTCCCGGAACAACTGGTTTCTGTATACATCGATTGCACGTGAGCTCAGTGAACGTACCCTTGATAAGAAGTCTTCCGGAGGATCCAATTTGGACTTACCTGGATTACCATTGGAAATACAGCAAGACAGATGTTGGCTGCTGCAGGAAGAAGATAGGTAAACTCAAGAGGCCGAAGTGGAACCATTACACGGTGGAAATTGAAAATTCTGTCTATTCCCTTTGGGGATCCGTTGGCACTTACGACAGCCAATTCGGAAATTTGGCTGGCAAAAACAAAGCTGCCATATGCATCGCCACGTTGGCACTCCGGGATTTGGTTAACGAAAACAAATGGTCCCCCCGCTTCCTGGACTTCTGTGTCTCTCAAGGTCATAGCTACTATATGCAGAGCCAGAGAAAGGTTTGGAGGAACAGATTGGGCCTTCAACCCTGTTTCACGATTTCACCTTATTTCACCTGGGAGTTCAAATTCGATTCCGGCCTTTTTGGCAAGCTCTACGACAATTCCGAGGGGAAGTGTCTGAAGTACGTCCTGGACAACTGGTTGAGCAGGGATGATGTTCAGATGGCAATTTTGGAGTGCAACAATACGACTCTGGGAATTTTGAAAAGTAACGGCACGTTTTATGTAATCAACCCTTGCCAGGTTGGTCTACCAATCTTCCCAAAGAAGCGTGGGGCAACTTTCGTTCTTCGCTGTCAAAATGTTTACGCTCTGCTTTATTGCTTGGTCAGGTCGATCAACACCCACCAGCAGTACCAATTTTGCTTGACCCCCCTGACCACTTCGTTTTACAAATCGACGGATTACGATGGCATATCTTGCTTGGGAATTCCGCAGCTTTTGAACTCCGTTCAGGCACCGCTACGCCCCATTTGTTATGGGAATATTGATGCGAAATATTTACCCGTGGCAAATCCGGGTAGCGATTCTCTAAATTGTTTCGAATTTAATTTAAGTTTGGGGTTGACGAATATGTCGAAGCAAAATATGTGCGTACCTGAAACCTGTGAGAATGATAATAATGCACTCCCCGTGGTTATATCGAGAGTCAAATGCACGTATCCTAGATTGATCGAATATTTGGAAGGTTCAGTGACGAGTGACAGGATACCCAAACGACAAAAGGTTGCCTCGCATACATCTCTGGATTTGTTCCAGCCTGTAACTAGGGATGAAGGTCAACTTTTTATTAAAAATTGGCAGAAGAAGCTGTACATGAAATATATCCATCGGGAAGTATCCGATATGGAGAAGGAATATGATTATGAATATGATGAATTAGAGGAAGCATACGAGGACGAAGAAGAACGTGATGATGAATATGATAAATTTGAGGATGTATCAGAGGACAAAACAGAATATAGTGATGAACATGATGAATTAGAGAAAGTATACGAGGACGAAGAGGAACGTGATGATGAATATGATAAATTTGAGGATGTATCCGAGGACAAAACAGAATATGATGATGAACATGATGAATTAGAGGAAGTATACGAGGACGAAGAAGAACGTGAAGATGAATATGATAAATTTGAGGATGTATCCGAGGACAAAACAGAATATGATGATAAACATGATAAATTAGAGAAAGTATCCGAGGACAAAAAGGAACATGATGAACGTGACAAATTAGAGGATGTATCCGAAGCCAATAAAGAATATGATGATAAACATGATAAATTAGAGAAAGTATCCGAGGACAAAAAGGAACGTGATGATGAACATGACAAATTAGAGGATGTATCCAAGGACAAAAAAGAATATGATGATAAACATGATAAATTAGACAAAGTATCCGAGGACAAAAAGGAACGTGATGATGAACATGACAAATTAGAGGATGTATCCGAGGCCAAAAAAGAATATGATGATAAACATGATAAATTGGAGAAAGTATCCGAGGACAAAAAGGAACGTGACGACAAACACGATAATTTAGAAGAGATATCTGAGGACATAAAGGAACGTGGTGATGAACATGATGAATTAAAGAAAATACCATCCGAGGATGAAAATGAATATGATGACAAACACGATAAATTAGAGGAAATATCAGAGGACAAAAAGGAACATGATGATGAGCATGAGAAATTAAAGGAAATACCTCCTGAGGATAAAAGGGAGTCTGATGATGAGCATGATAAATTAGAGGAAATACCCGAAGATAAAAAAGAATATGATGATGAACATGATAAATTAGAGGAAATACCCGAAGATAAAAAAGAATATGATGATGAGCATGATAAATTAGAGGAAATACTTCCTGAGGATTTAAGGGAGCATGATGATGAGCATGATAAATTAGAGGAAATACCCGAGGACAAAAAAGAATATGATGAGGATGATAAATTAGAGGAAATACCTGAGGACAAAAAGGAACATGATGATGAGCATGAGAAATTAAAGGAAATACCTCCTGAGGATGAAAGGGAATATGATGACAAATACGATAAATTAGAGGAAATACCCGAGGACAAAAAAGAATATGATGCTGAAGTTGATAAATTAGAGGAAATACCCGAGGATAAAAAAGAATATGATGATGAGCATGATAAATTAGAGGAAATACCTGAGGACAAAAAGGAACATGATGATGAGCATGATGAATTAGGGGAAATACCTGAGGACAAAAAGGAACATGATGATGAGCATGATAAATTAGAGGAAATACCCGAGGACAAAAAGGAGAATGATGATGAGCATGATAAATTAAAGCAAATACCTCCTGAGGATGGAAAGGAATATGATGACAAACATGATAAGTTAGAGGAAATACCCGAGGACAAAAAGGAGAATGATGATGAGCATGATAAATTACAACAAATACCTCCTGAGGATGGAAAGGAATATGATGGCAAACATGATAAATTAGAGGAAATACCCGAGGACAAGAAGGAACATGATGATGAGCATGATAAATTACAGGAAATACTTCCAGAAGTTGACAAAAAAACTGATGATGAACATGATAAATTAGAGGAAATATAAAAAAAAAAATTGCCAATGATGAGAAATAAAATGATTTTTGGAAAATTTTAAAATCGTATAATTTATTGTAATAAAAAGGTGCCGATATATAATATAATATAGCATATACGCGTTATCATTGGACTGTATGGCATCGCGTACAAACACTAGACTCATTTCTTAAAGTTAAAATATTAAATATATCGTATAAAATAATAAAATAATAACATGATTTGTTCACACAAGCACGGTACGTAATTTCACTCTAATTGATTAGTCGAAAAATATAATTTGTCGTGATAAGTTAATATATATTCACAATATACATATAATATTCATTGGAAAGGACTTTAAGTACATCAAACTTACATCTAAAAAGCGTCACCAAAACAAAAATAAGTAAGTTTTTTTGATCTTAAGATTAGACTTAAATTAAGTGAAACTGTAGCTTAAAAGCCACTGCGGTTCTCGAAACTGTTTTTTTATACTTTTAGGAAAGGATTCAATTGTGTCGTTGCTTACGCAACGGTTTAAGTATCGGTGCTTCTAGTTCTTCTTACTTTTCTAACCTAAAAACTTGCAACTTTTCCACAACTTACAGCTTTCTCGTCAAATTTTGCTTAAACTATAATAATAGTAAACTATATTCCAACGTTGGACACTCTGTTAATTGAAATTCGCATCGAAGCTAATTTTATACAGCGAAATTATATATAAAGATGATTTCTATGTATAAAATGCACCATTTTTTCTGTCTTTTTTTGAGGTTAGAAAACTATTTCATAATACATTTCATTTGCGTGACGAACAATTGCCGCGTTAACTCATTTTGCCATTGTTTTTGTAGACTTTTGTTGTTCGCTCGTTTTCTCTGCTGTTGTTTAATAACGAATGCGACGAAAAATATAATTTAGCGTTGAACTCGATGTGTTATTTGAGGTTTGCCGGCTATTTTTCCGCGGTGGTAGGTTCCGGTTTGGTGTACAAGATTTCGGCATACTCCGTTTTGTCTTCGTTTAGGGATCGCGGGGTATTTTGCTGTGGCTGTTGAAGCGTGAGATCCAATTCGGCGTAAACTATTCCACCCTCGCCTGTATTTTGCGCCGGCTTCGTTTCTTCCGGTGCTCCTTTTGTCTATAATGGTCATTATAAAGTATGTTATAAATATATTTAAATGAGGGGAAAAAATTGCAATATATAATGGTAATTACGTACTCGTTCCCCCCTCCATTTAGGTGGGATTGTTCGGTGTCAAATATGCCCGCATTATGTCACACATATGCCAGCATGTATGCCCGCATATATGCCACACCTATTCCACATGTATGTCCGCATATATGTCACACATATGCCCGCATTATGTCACAAATCTGCCGCATATGTGCCAGTATTTATGCCCGCATATCTGCCACATATATGCCACACATATGTCAGCATCTATGCTCGCATATATGCCATACATATGCCACATATATGAAGCATATATGTCACACATATGCCCGAATTATGTCACGTACCTGTCGCATATATGCCCGCATTATGTCACACATATGCCAGTATGTATGCCCGCATATCTGCCACTCATATGCCCGCATATCTGCCACACATATGCCAGCATCTATGCTCGCATATATGCCATACATATGCCACATATATGCAACATATATACCCGCATATATTTCACACATATACCTGCATATATTTCACACATATGCCCGCATTATGTCACACACATGCCAGCATCTATGCTCGCATACATGCCATACATATGTCACATATATGCAACATATATACCCGCATATATTTCACATATATGCCCGCATATATTCCCGCATATATGCCCGCATATATGCCACACATATGCCACATATATGCCACATATATGCCACATATATGCCACACATATGTCACATATATGCCACACATATGCCACACATATGCCACATATATGCCACATATATGCCACACATATGCCACACATATGCCTGCATACATGGCAACTTATATAATTTTTTTTTCATGGGATACTTATGAAACGTATTATTAATAAATTTTCATAATAATTATTTAATTATTAATAATTAAAGAACACACCCATACACACATAGATGCTGAGATATTAACATTCAATATTTTATAATTACAACGTACCGAGGAAGCGATAATTTAAAAATTACATGAATAATTTGTGATAAATTAAAAGCCGATAAGTTCAATGCAAAGTGGACGATAATAAAGACATACAAAATAGACGTATTATTTGCGGTTATTATTATTCTTTTTTTTCTCTCTCTCTCCTTAACAACTATACATTACCACGAGTTCATAAAAATGAGACTGGAATAATTAAAGTCGTCGCAGTAAAATAACAGCGGGATAAATTTGAAAATTGTAGAATTTTTTAAATAACAATTATCGTAAAAAAAAATTGTTCCATTATTTGCTTTTTATTGTGCGCTCTCGTTGTAAACTTTTTTTCCTCCATTCATTTTCATCGGCGATAATGCGCATAAAAATAGTAACGTATCACATCAGAAAATTGTTCGATTGCATAAAACTGTCGTTTAGAAAAAATAATAAAGAAGTTATGAAAGAGACGATGAAAAGTCTTAAGATTTGTACGATTAATTATATAATTCTATTTTGTCAATTTAAGAATAATAAAATCTTATAAATAATGTAAGAATAGTTCTATTTATCATAAATGTATTCAATTTAATGTAAATGGAAATGTAACTGCAGTTTTCTCAGTGTTGCAAAAAATTGTCCATTTATTTTAAACGGATTATTCTAATAGTAAGTGGATTTTCCACTTATTTCTAGTATTTTGACAAAAATAAATTTAGTTACTATATGTGGTCTATATATATGGTCCATATATGTTTTAACATATTCATATATGGAAATAAAAGTTCGTATATAGATATATATGTTTTTCTTTAATCCATATATGGCTATATATGGTCATATATGGTTGATGTATAGCAATAATTGATTACCATATAAAGAAAATTTTGAAAGCATATATAGCTAGAATATTATATCAATTATTTCTATATATCGACCATATATGATCATGTATGGATCAAGGATTAACCTATATGTCCTTAAATAAACATATATAATATATATGAAAAATATATAATATACTGTATAATGATCGTGTAGTTTTTATTCCCTTATATGAAACTGTTAAAACATATATGGATCATATATGGTTCATTTTTTCTAGAGAATCTATTAAACACAAGAAAATTCCATTAATCTTAAATAAACAATTTTGTAAGTGTATAATCCAAGGAAATATAAGTAAATATAGTTGTTATCATTGCACTGTTAAAATGGCTTAATTCAACGAGATGTGTCAATTAAATTAGGGACGAAAAATTAATGTCAAAATTACCTTGTCATCGTCAATGGTGACAACGGTCCTAACGGTATCGGTGTCGGCGCCAGACACCTTGTCCTTTTTATATTTAAAGATATTCAAGAACTGGTTGGACTTCCTCTTTCGTTGGGGATTGTCTACCTCGTTTCTGGAGTATCGGCCGGCGCTCTCGGTATCACTTCTGGGCGAACAAAAACGTTGTTGTTTATTAGGCGATTAACAATTGATTCGTTGTTAACAGCTTTATTAATGACCAGTACCCTAGTAAAAATGAAACATACATAGTCTATACATGGTCTATATATATGTTTTAACAATTTCATATAAAGAAATAAAATATTCATACATGGACATATATGTTCTTCCATAATCCATATATGGACCATATATGGAATAAGTAAAAACATGTCATCACATTTGAATTTTCTATTTTATTATATGAAATTGTTGAAACATATGTGGACCATATATGGACCATATATGAACCATATATGGCCATATATGGATCAAGTAAAAACCCATGTGTTCATATTTGAGTTTTTTATTTCCTTATGTGATAAAATTGAAACGTATATGGACCATATATGGACCATAATTTGACCATATATGGATCATATATGGATTAAATAAAAACATGTGATCACATTTGAGTTTTCTATTTTCTTATATGAAATTGTTGAAACATACATGGACCATATATGGACCATATTTGACCATATATGGACCCTATATGAACCATGTATGGCCATATATGGATCAAGTAAAAACACATGTATTCACATTTGATTTTTTTATTTCCTTATATGAAACTGTTGAAACATATATGGACCATACATGGACCATATTTTGACTATACTTGACCATATTTTACCATACATGGACCATATATGGATTAAGTAAGAACATCTGTTCACATTTGAGTTTTTCATTTCCTTATATAAAATTGTTGAAACATACATGGACCATATACGGACCATTTTTTGGCCACATATGGACCATATATGTTTCATTTTTACTAGGGTAGTTAGTAAGGTTACAAGGATAATTCGAAAAATTCCAAATATATTATGAATGTTGCTCATTGCGTTTAAGTTATCGGACTCATATATGCCTTTATGTGTGTACTTTTCAGGCACATAATATAAATTTATTATTTACCAAGAGTAATCATAATTCGCCAACAGTAAAAATTGCTTTAAGGTAATGTATGAGCGGCCCGCTTGAAAAGTTACTGGATGAGCGTCAGAATGAATAGACGAGTTGGCGATTGTTGATATGGAAAGTTGAGCATTTTCTTGCCCACATAATACGCAATACAAGCGGCTATGAAACGAGCTCATTAATTATGCCGTCTAACCTACTTTTTGCATGCTTGATTTATCGCAAATGTAATTATTATTAAAGTGATACTCGCAGTGTTTAAGATGTGATTAATTATTCGCAGATAAATGCTCATTCATGGACGCATGCATTCCTATCCTCGTCACACATGCACGACACGCGCATGATAATTGTCAACTTTTTAGTCACAGATTATGTCACGTTATTTCGTGTTTTACCCCCTCCCCCCACCCACTTATTCGCAATTTTTGAGTTAATGTTTTGAAAATTTCGTTTAAATTACCCCCTCGATTTGGAAGGATAAAAAAGTTATGATTTTTAGGTTAGATGTTAGTTTTTTCACGAACCGGAAGAGGGAGTAGGTGTATATATTTTTTGGCGCCAATTACGAATTTCAAAAAAAGAAAAAGAAAAGATCTTGTCGAGTTTTAATAGTTTAAAAGATAATGGCCAAAATTGGGTAAAAGGGCAGTTTTTTTATTTTATATTTTTATTTTATAGGCAACTCAGATTTAAATTTTTTGGGTGAGATTTTGAAAGAAAAATTCGAGTTTGTGTCGCCTGTTGGAAAATGTTAGGAAAAAATTGTATTTTTTGCTCATTTTTGGCAATTAACTTTTACACGGTTAATGATCAGCGAGATTTCACAGAATCCACGTGTCAGAAGTGTAGATGGAGGGGGGATGGAAAGGAATATAACATTTTCAGTTAATGACAACTTTGTTGCTGTTTCATTAATAATTATAGGAAAGTTATTGCAATGATATATGGAAAAAATAATTTATTTTTTTTTATTGATAATAATATTGATATTAAAATTTGAAATAATAGTATAATTCTTGTTCTTTTTACAATAAATGTAGCAAAATATATTGAACCACATGTGGCATTGATATTAGTTAAATATGGTACATATATGGATACCATTTTATAACTGTTATTCAGAAAGAAATATTACAACAATTATTACCATACCTTATGGTATTAAATGTTTTATATCAATACTATTTTTATAGCAAAATAGTATTTTTTTTATTTATTAGCAATTTTTTATTTTTATTTTTTTATTATTATTATTTGTGCATATATATTATTATTATATGCATATAAATGCATATATAATATAGTTATATGCATATAAATGCATATATAATATTGCTATATGTAAATTTATCAGCAAAAATAGTAAAAGTTGTTAAAGTATATATTAAAAAGCATTCTATATTTGCTAATTTCACCATTTTTTAGCATTTTTACCATGGGACTAAAAAGAATACTTTTATTAAAATAAAAAATTCAAACAAACTTTATTTTCTTTTAATTTTAAACATATAAGGGTCTACTTAAAAATATGAAGAATAAATATTTAACTTTTCTTGTATAAATAAAGTTTTTTTTTTTATTCAAGCACATTAGTTAAATTTTTCTTTTTAATATTTATATTGCAAGCTATCGTCAATCGAATAATTTCATCGGGAAAATGTTAACATTAATCAGACGTCGGATTCGAAAAGATTTATCGTTTAATAATAAGTTTTTGCTCGCAACGCCAGATGTGCTGTAATACAATGACGTTATTATTTCTTTGTCGCGGCACACGAATGTGTAATGACAAAATAATTATAATCTCATGCAAATAATAATCACCCACCGAAATGTATCGAAAATGACTTTTCATAATCAAACATTGCTTTTTCCCTTGTATGTTGCAAATTGTTTCGAAAAAACAAGTTGACATGTTGTCGTTGAAAGAGAAATAAAAAAAAGAGAAGAGATATATTTCAATGTTTTTTTTTTTTCGTTTGAATTTCAAAAGTTTCTTTTAACAGCAATTAGTCGACAATTTTCAGCGTTTTATTGATTTTTAACTCTGTTTTGGATAGACGTCGATGTTTTTAATAAATACTATTGTTTTTGATGGCAAAGGCAGCAGTTTTAAATGTTATATTTGTATTTAAAATGGAAATTTTTCCTGTTTTAAAAAGAGGCAATTTTTATTGAAAAATCAGACATGTAGTTGAAACAAAGTAAAAACCGGTAATATTGTATGCCATATTTTTCTCATTGTATCCTTTGAAGGTATTTAAAGAAGTTAATTTTTAGAAAAAGAAACATTTCTTTTTCTTTTATATTTATATTAAATATTTAATATTGAAGTTTTAAAAGAAATTTCAAGGGGAATTTCCAGGGAAATTTCAAGTGGAATTTTAAAGGGAATTTTAAGGGAAAACTAAGGGGAATTTCAAGAGAAATTTTATCAGGAATTTTAAGGGAAACTTTAAGGGGAATTTAAAGAGAAATTTATGGGGAATTTAAAGAGAACATAAAGAAAATGTTAAGGGGAATTTCAGGGGAAATTTTAAGGGAAATTTTCTGGGGGATTTTAAGGGAATTTCAAGAGAAATTTTATCAGGAATTTTAAGGGGAATTTAAGGAGAATTTCAAAGGGAATTTAAAGACAATTTAATGAAAGTTTTAAGGGGAATTTTAGGGGAAATTTTAAGAGAAATTTTCTGGGTGATTTTAAGGGAATTTCAAGAGAAATTTTATCAGGAATTTTAAGGGGAATTTAAGGAGAATTTCAAAGGGAATTTAAAGACATTTTAATGAAAGTTTTAAGGGGAATTTTGGGGGAAATTTTAAGAGAAACTTTAAGGGAAATTTTAACAGGAATTTTAAGAAGTAATTTTTAGAAATTAATCTTTTATTACGATTAAAAGCAAAAATAAAATTATAAAGTTTAAGAATGCTAATTAAATTGATTAAAATCAATTAATTATACCGATTAATAAAATCGAAGTAATTGGAGGATAATTTAAATTGAATTAATAATACATTTTTATTGAACGATTGTTATTAAATGCAATTTTATTTCACACTCATGGGTAAATCATTATAATTTTTGTGTTCTTCAAATTACTTTTAAATTACAGTAGACATTGGAATTCAAATTGATTATTAATATGAAACATATCTCATTTAACGGATTACCCGAATGGAAATTTTTCAACAGAATTTTCTGGAACTTTAAATTTGGAAACTTTTCAATCCACCCTGGAAAAAATTATTATTTATAATATAGTAATTTATTATATTTGCTAATAAATTTTATTTAAATACAAACAAAAACGAATGATTTTTTACTTTTCGTATTTTGAAAAAGTTTCATTTTCAGTCCCATTGAAACAAGTTGAAATTTCAATATCTTTTTTTTAATTTCGAATTGATCGAATAACAAGGATCATTATTTATTACTGGATTGACAAATTTTAGGTTGTTTCGAGTGAGTAGAAATGGCTTGCATTAATTTAAAGTAGCCAATTCTGTTAATTTGTGAAATAAATTAACAATAAAAAAAAATAAAGTACTACTTGAAGCACTATTGAAATTTAAAACGGAAAAAGAAAAATTATGTAAACAAAGTTGACTTTTTTACAATAGAAGTTGAAATCATTATTCTTCAATTAATTAACGTGAGCAATTAAGGCGACTTGATAAGCATTGTTTCTTCAGTTTTTTTTTCCCGGTCGTGCTGAGTGCGGTACATAATCGTTATGTAAATTTTTCCAATGTTTAGAATATTCGAAATAATCACTTCAAATGGCATTAGCAATCTTACGCGGAGAGAAAAAAAAAGAGGTATATTATAATGTCTAAAGACCGGTGCATTTCAAGTTTTAGTTTACTGTCCGGCAATTTATGACGAAATTTTAAATTTGTTCTTTTTTCCCTGCTTTGGCCACTAGATGTCGCGTGACCAGTGTCGCTAACCTATGCCACTGACAAAAACTAACTATAAAACAGTTTACTAAAATTTTGTAGAAAAGAAACGTGAAGTTTTAGAAAGGTACGTTGTACACTTTACTCTGAATATAACGCCAAGAGTGATTTTTCTTTGTAATCTGTGGACCTATTAGACAATGTGGCTAAAAGTACAATCGAAAATTTAATTGCAATTATAAATTTGTAAAAATATAGTGAAAAATAATAATATTTATGACTTTTATGTACATATTGTTATATCCAGAGTTGAGTGTATTGTGATGTTTAATAACTTATTTGGGATTTTTAATAACCGTGTGTTATCGTATAATGATATACAGCAAGTATAATGACAAATTAGTAATTTTTTTTATTAAAAATTGGTATTCTTTTTCACCTTTAGATGCTTTATTGTTGTTGTTGTTATTATTCTTGTTCATGTTGTTATTGTTGTCGTTGATATTGTTGTTGTTCGTTTTGTTATTGTTGTTGTTCATGTTATTGTTGTTTATGTTGTTATTTTTTTGTTGTTCATGTTATTTTTTATGTTGTTGTTATTGTTATTGTTATTATTATTAATTTTTTTTACTGAGCATGCTCTTGTTACTCTTGTTAGGCGTAAAAAATTTATTTTTTTTTGGTGCAAAAAGCCAGCTGCGTTAGCAAGCGGAAAAAAAAGACATTTGGATGAGAAATAAAAAGTGCTTTCTTGCCTTCGCGCACTGGAATCGGTTGTTTTGGCTTTGTCGAAGCGTAGTAGATTAACGCTCTCCGGCGGGTCCGCTAAGTCTCTGAAAACGTGCAAGTCATGCAAGCTAATCTATAACATATCTACTCCGTCGGCTTTCAATGTTTCGTCCCCGATTTTGTCTTTACCATTTTACCCGCGAATTCCCCCCCCCCCACCCCTCTACCCCGTTACTGATTTTTGGGCGTACAAACTCGTCAGTATTATCCTGACTTTTTTTAACTCACGAAACAGAACGGGACAACACGTATTAGTTACAAAAATTTAGTGCAAGAATATCTTGGATACAGAGCGCGTGTACGGTGGTGTCGTTATTATACTTAAGAACAGCTTGCCCCGTGCTAATTGATATTGGCTTATATATGCATTTGTATACTTACGATTCTCCGGTCGCCCTCGACGCGTTTCGTCCTGAAAAAATGTTTTGGCCATTCATTAATCGGGACCTAGTTATACTCGGGTCATTTGTTTCGGGGTTGATTAAACATTTTTTTTTCGAGTTCAATTTTTCGCGTCCATCATTCCTTCCAAAACTTTTAGCGCAGCTGAAGAATTGAATTAATGAAAAATTTTTTATATAAGTGCCATATATGGCACATATACGTTGCATATATAAGTCGCATATATGATTTAATCTATGTTATATGGTTCCATATATATGTCGCATATATGACTTAATATATGTTTTATGGTTCAATATATATATAATATGCTTTCATATGTATAGTATATATGATTCCATATACATAACAAATATGGCCCTAGTAAAAATCAAACATATATGGTCATATATGGATTAAGAAAAAACATATATGGTCATATATGGATTAAGAAAAACATATATGTTCATATATGGATTACGAAAAAAACATATATGTTCATATATGGATTACAAAAAAAAATTTTTTCTTTATCCTATATGATCCATATATGAACATATGTTTTTTTCTTAATCCATATATGACCATATATGTTTGATTTTTACTAGGGGGCTCCATATATGTCGCCTCAAATTAATGAAATATTTTTATATAAGTACCATATACGTTACATATACGTTGAATATATGGTTCCATATATACAAGTTATATATATGTCGCATATATGGATCAATTTATGTTATATATGGTTCTCCATATATATGCATATATAGCTCCATATGTGTCGCGTACTTGGATTCCATATATGGTGCATATATAATTTTTTTTTACACAGGAAAATATTTCAAATTGAAATACTGATACAATTTTACAAGAAAATAATTTTAATACATAAAAATACCTTAAATCTAACTCGATAACCTGTATTGCTCAGGAATAATTTTTAACATTGTGTTCAGGGGTCAAAGTGAAAGAAAATTGCGGATTCAACGGGGAAAAAGTTCATTTTATTCGAAAACAAATGATTTTAATTCAAAAGTCACACAATCCTTAAGAGCCGTATCATAGCGACGAATGAATCCGTTCGAGTAATTACATATACAGCCCATCCATGTGTATGGAAGTCCTTAGAATTAGATTAAATCGTACGTCATCACGTCTGGCGCATTGAACGCGGATACAAAACCGCCATTTCAACCCACATTCGTTTCTACGTTGTCTCTTACGCGTTCGTCACATCTCTATATTTGTTTTGTCATCCCGAAAATGACACAATTCTTGCTCGACATTCGTAAATTCGTAAACGGACTCTTTCATTCGTATATAATTTGCTTTTAATTGAAACGAAAAGAATAAAAAAACAAAAAAAGAAAACAAAAACAAACAATCCCATGTGGAAATTACAATACGGCCCAGCACTGGCCCAGTACTGGCGGCCGTACTGCCTGTACTGGCAGCTGTACAGATTCTGTTGTCTGCCAGTACTGGCACAGTACTGGGATGATAACGTTGGCCGTACT
>JABFPN010000112.1:0-72405 GCA_022817305.1 Leptoteleia sp. ZL-2020 | reverse complement strand
CTTTCCCGCTCCGGCCCCGACCCCCCCCCCCTCCCACCCGTGGTCCTCCTCTGTCTCGCCCACCTGCCGTCCCGACGGCCGCCAAAGACGGCCGAAAGCGCCGCGCTTCCTCGCCGCCACCTTTGCAACCGCCTCTGCCCAGCCAGCCACCTTTGCCACGCTTCGACCGACCGCCGATTCTCTCGGGGAGATCTCCTTACGCGCCGGAAGATCGCGCCATTCGATCCAAACGGAACGCAGTGACGGGCCGCCGGGGAAATCGCGTCGCGTCGCCTTGATCGGGGCTATTTGTTTACTTACTTCGCTTCCGGGGCGGCTCGGAAGTGTACTGAGTTTTTTTTTCGGGTAATTGCAAGAGTAAAAATTTATATACGGTACGGATATGACTCATATATACCTCATATATACCTTATATATACCTCATATATAACTCATATATACCTCATATATACTTCATATATGGCCTCATATATACCTCATATATACCTTATATATACCTCATATATACCTCATATATACTTCATATATGGCCTCATATATACCTCATATATGCCTCATATATGCTTCATATATACATCATATATGCTGCATATATACTTCATATATGGCCTCATATATACATCATATATGCCTCATATATGCTTCATATATACATCATATATGCCGCATATATACTTCATATATGGCCTCATATATACATCATATATACATCATATATGGCCGCATATATACTTCATATATGGCCTCATATATGCTTCATATATGCCTCATATATACTTCATATATGCTTCATATATGCTTCATATATACTTCATATATACCTCATACATGCTTCATATATGCTTCATATATGCCTCATATGTATATACGATATATATATATATAATATATGTAACTTATTTTTTGTGCATATATACCACATATATCCAATTGAAAATGAACATGTATGCAGCATAAAAACGTTTTTAATATTTAACATGCAAATAAATAATAATTTTTTAAGGTCAAATGAATAAAACAAGCACTATATCAAATGAAAACAACATTTGTTTACTGTTTTTTTAAAAAAATTTCTTGTTTTACGTTATACATATAAACATACATACGGGATTGCAAATCATACATGTTGATTTTTATCTAGGTGGTTATCCATACAAGTTTTTGCCTTGAGAGGCAAACCTTTATCCCCCTCACTCGGCCTAACATCCGGAAAATATACACGTTTATATTCAAAATATTTCTTGCTACAAATGAATTTTGAGGCTGATCACTCCCAATTGTACGATCGCGACTGGTAATTTGAAAAATTTCATTACGTTTAGTATTGCGAGATATGTGGTCGGTTAAAAAAAAAGGACACGACAATATTGTTACAAAACTTAAAGCAAAACATGGAGCAGGATACTGTATTAAAAATATTAACTGGAACATGTTATTGAAAATAATATTAATAATGGAAATAAAGTTTAATAATAATAATAATTTCAATATATTTTAAAAGACTTGTGTAATATTTCTTAAAATTACACAATTTTATTTAATAATTTAACAATATTATGTGATAAAAGAAATTAATGCAACTGGGAAGGAAAGTTATTGTCTTTGCATGCCTAAGATGCGAAAAAATTATTCATAATGAAAAAAATATACTCAATTTGAAAGAAAAAATTTAATTTAAATCTTATTCATCCCCCCTAGAAAAGTAGAATGTTTAAAATACTTGCGTACTTTAAGTTTATTTTCAATTACAAAAAAATATGAAATAACAAAATAATTTTAAATATTAAATGAACCGTTTTGTAAATTTTTCTGCAATAAATTTTGTTTTTATGAAAAAAATCCTTGATAATTTTCATCATATTTCACCACAAATATAATAAAAAGTCAATCTTGTGATTCATTTGTTCGTATTTTGGGTATATATTCAATTGAGGGATGCTTTTAATTGAACACATGTGCTTTTGTAAGATCCCTAAACTCATGCTTCATTGTAAATAAGCAGAGAATACCATTTCATATAAACTAATGCCATGGTATGAATATGAGGGGATGACTTCTTATTCTATATTATCACCACTGAAAAAACATGAGTTACATTTCTAATTCATAATCAAGCAACAATCGACGGCATCACAATACAACAATTTGTCACAAAACGCAAAAGAACAAAATCAAAATAGTTCCATTATCAGACAAATTCATAACAACTACTCTCGTAGCAAAGAATATTCCAGAAATATATATTTTAAAAATATTTCTATGACCAATCATAGAAATATCTATAGCATACTTCTGATATATTAATAAAATTTAATAAGAATATACAAGGATTTCTAAAGTCAGGCATTAAAATATTTCTTTGATAAATGTAAAGTACTTTTGGAATGTACCAAATATATCCTGTGCTACTAAAGTGCATTCAGGAATATGCAAAGCGTCAGTTTATTGAAGCTAATGATTAAAGGATCCGCTATAAACCTTTACCGTTATGCTACAAATAAAGAAGCGTTTATAATGTGTTGAACCTGAGAAGAACCTATAATACTGCTTTAACACAACTACGCGAAACCCCAATCTGGAAGCTCATGAAGCAATCGTAAGCTTAACTTCACCGTAAGCAAAATTTTTCCTGCTTATTTGTCCCAATTTAAATAATTAATTAATATTGAATGTTAAAAGTGAAATTAATTCAAATTAATTCTTTAATTACAAATTGTCTGTGTTATTAATATAATCATTAGTGTTAAAATCAAGATTTGTATTTGTTATATTTAATACTTATAAATGAATAGTATATTTCGACTATCGTTTTAAATGGTTAGAAGTATGTAAAAAAATCAGTCAATTTTGTAACTGTTTATAATTATCAGAATAACAACATATAATTTGGCATGGAATCGCTCTAAGAATCTTCAAAATTGCTTTAACATCCATTCCTCAAAAAAAACTAAATATAAGAATACCTTTTTTCTATTATAACCTTTTTCTTATATTTATTTTTTTTTTAATTTTAAGCATTTCTTTTTAATTTATTAATTTTAATGTCTTATTTTAATAAATATTTTATCAATTTTAATGAGTGATTATAATTTATAACCTTTATTATTATTGAATTTAAGTTTTAAAAAATTTATAAAAATGATAAAATATTTTGAGGTATAGTCGATTTTCAGTCATTCAAGCAATTATAAATAAGTTTAAAATACGATAATCATATACAAAGTGTAAAATTATTAAAATAAATAACCCAATTTGTACCGTTTCGGTTGCAATTCAATGTTTTTAGAAACAACAATATGTAAATAAACTTACTTATTATGCTTCCGCCATTGTTTATCCCAAAGCAAGCAATAACCACTAAAAAAGAAGAAAATGTTATAATTAATTAACTTTATTAATCAACTTTGTTAAATAACAAAAAGTTATAAGTTTATTAATTAACTAAAACCAATCTAAATATTTTCTAATGTTTTGAACTGATTCCCGGAAACTGAGATAAAGTTTACTTTTTTTAACCTTTTACAATTATTTGCATTTTCCTCGATGCTGTTAATATCCAAAGATCCTTGGCGTCTCATCTACTTCTTCTTCCTTTTTGTTCAGCTACATTGCACTACACGACACTCGCGAAAAAACCGGTTAAACGCGAAAAAACTACTTCACTTTACGACAAAACGATACGGTAGAATCGCGGCTCGCCGTCTCGGATTTTAAACGGCCGTTAGAACAGTGCAGTTTCGATACAACGGCAAGCACCAATCAGCGACGCGTACACGTTCCCGACACTACATTTTCACGCAACGAAAAAAAAAATGCCGCAAAACAAATGCCTATCGGAACCCGTGTAGCCAATCCTACAGTTTTAACTGTAGATTTATAGTTTTTGGAAATCTTCTCAGTTTTTAGTTTTGGCCTCCATAAAAATAAATTAACTCTTACTAACAGTTCTTAAAACATTAATCAATAATTTCAGGCTTCCGTTATTCTTTATCCCAATAAACAATAACCATTAGAAAATAATATTAACAAGAAATATTGTTCTGAAATATGTTTCTTAAGAGTTATTAATGCAAATCCTTATTCTAACTTTGTATTAACTGAAACTAATCCAAATAAAATACTTATTCGTCTATTATTTCCAACTAATTCTTAGAAATTTGAAATAAACGTACATTTTTAATGTTTTCTAATGAATTTCGTTTTCTGTGATACTGTTTACATGCAAAGGTCATTGACCTCACTTAGTTCTGTTTTTGTTTACCTGAGTTAATTGCGCAACACTACAGTCCCAAATTATTTCGACAAACGCAGAAAAAATACTTCATTTCACAGCGAAACAATGCAAAATCGCGGTCCGATCGTCTTATAGCCGTATTTTGAACATCGACACCCGCACACACACACACATACATAAATACATACATACAAACAAAACAGTGATACCACGCTAAAAAATCATGGTGTCCGCGTGTGTGTGCGTGTGTCGATGTTCGAAATACGGCTAGATTCGAAGTGCCGTCGCGACGGTTGCGGTTTCGATTCAACGGATACAACTTTGAATGCCAATCGGCGGCCACCCACATAACGAGCAAAAAAATGGCGCGAACTAAAATGAATTTGAAACGAGGTAAAACTGTCCGCTAAATCTTTTTAAATCACTTTTAACACCAAATCGTTTTAAAAACAGCTCAAAATTATAGACGGAATTTACTTATTTATTTATTTATTTTTATTACTTTTAACCGCAACTTGATAATTTCGAAACAAAACAATGGAGATTTTAAACTCTTTTTCGATACATTTCGATAAAACGCGGTAAAAAAAGATTTTATGCAGTATTAGTTAACGTGAATTAAACGAAAATAGAATGGAAAGAATATAGATTATTTTACTTCTTTGAAATGTAATAAGAATACGAAAAGGAAAACTTTTTAATTAAAGATTTATACCTGCTCGTTAATTTGTGTATTCTTTTATAACATGCAAAAAGGTCTTTTATAACATGCAAAGAGACAAAACAATTTTTATAGTTTTAAAAATTTTTATTTATTATTGTTAATTTATATATTACTTTTTATTATATTATATTTTATTAATATATTATATTTATTATTGTAAATTTCTACAGCTTATTCTTCTTCTTCTTCATTTTCTTTTTCTCCTCGTTTTCGCTGGCGCATGTTCTTTCTCTTTACACGGCCAGGGCGACCACTGCTACCGAATGGCGATTTCAAAGAGAAGCCAATATGCGAATTCGAGTCCAGTCGCACAGTAAAAGATGGAATGTTAACAACTTGTTTGCGAATGCTTAAATAATCAAGAAAAATTATATAATTATAATACAAAAGTGATATTAATGATTATTACATTGTTAGTATTAAAATCAATTTTGTAAAATCAATTTAAATGACTATACCTATTTAAATTCACTGACAGAATTCTCCATCACAGGCATTAAATGTTAGTTACAAACTAACACCCAAGTGGTCTGCTTGAATTAATTAAATTGCAGGCATTAAATGCTAGTGATAAACTAACATTTAAGTGGTCTGCATGAATTAATTAGGTAATTTGACAATGAATGATTAGTCAAATGAAATTTGTCATCTAAGGATATAAATAAGGAGTTATTGAAGTTATATAATTATATATTATTAAAGTATTTCACTTCAGATTATATTATTCATTATGAAAAATTAATCAAAAAATTCATTGAAATCTATAATATAATTTTTAAGTTTTTGGAAATTGTTAAGTATTTAATAAATTACAAAAAGATTTCATAATTATTAAATAATAATGCAAATATAAACTATTTGTAACAAAGTTAACTGTTGTTTTTTCCACCCATAAAACAGTGGGTAAGTATATTATATTCAATAACTAAAAATGACTTTTAAATGACTACTTTTGCTAAATAAATGTATCTGGATTAAAAGAAAATCTATACTATAAGGTATGATTTAAATAAAAATAATTGTAAGTATCTTTTAAAGTTCAAAATAAATAAAGTTACTGTAAAATAATTTAAAACAATGAAAACTATTTCTCACATGGGTATGAATATAAATATAAACAATAAACTGAATTAAATTTGAACAAAAAATGTTTCTGAGCCTTGAAACCATTAACAGATAAGCTATCAATGGGGATTAACGGCCAGAATTAATATTGCCTTAATGATTAGAAACATCTAGTATAATATATATAGATATTTCTTGCCCAACAATAAGGCTTAAGTGTATTTTTTAACTTTTAATATACAATGTATTCAAAATGTTATACATCTAATCAAACAAATCAATGAAAAATAACAAATTAATTTAATATATTTTTATCGTCATTGTAATTTTCACTTTTAATCGTTTTAATAATAATATACTGAAAATATTTATTAAATTCAATTAAAACAACAATTAATCATAAAATAAAATGAAATAATTACTTAACAATTCAATTAACATATTTACTTTATGTGTCTTTGACGAATCAAAACACGAGCATGATGAATGGATTTGGCCAATCCAACTTTAAAAACTTGGGTCTGAAGACGTCTTTCCAAGAAATCTTCAATTTTTAAACCCAAGACATAATCAAGCTTCATCCATTTTTCATCCAATACTCCAACTCTCACTAAGCGACGCAAAAGTGCATTACCTATAAATAAACAGATAAACATTTTAATTACTTCATAGTCTTTGAGAATTATAAGCTGATATATAAACATTTGGCGCAATTTCAGATAAAATAAATTTCATGTCACAATTATTCAGACAAGAGGTGTCAGAATTTATATTTGTTTTCTCATCATATTGTTATATTTAATATATTGCAAGAGGTATTGATAAACACCTTTCTTCAATTTCAGTTTTATTAATTAAAAATATAAGATACCAAAATTATTATTATAGTAGAATTATCTTGGAATACTAACCAGACTCTAACCATACATTGTTTAAAAAATAATAAATATAATGTTTATAAAATATTGTGAAATTACCCTCAAAGAGACGTTTAGGATCCTTTTCTTCCAGCGTAAGCAACTCTCGGGCAGCTTTTCGAATTTTTGCAAGAGTATACTTTACTCTCCATATTCACGTTTGTTCCTCAGACCATATTCACCAATAATACGTAACTCTTGATCAAGTCGAGCCTTTTCATAAGGGCGTCTTGGAGTTACATAAGTCTTTGAAAAGACTGATGGGATTCGCCCATTAACCATTTTAAAATGTCGTTATCTATATAATATAAAATAAAGACATATAAATAGAAATTCTGTTTTTATAATGGCAATATAAATATTAAACCTATAACTATAAAACCTTCCTTTTTGAATAAAATAATTGCTTTGTAATCCAAAATGTATTGAAAACAATATTAGCATATATACTCATTATTAACAAATTAACATTGAGAGAATATATTAGATAAATTTATATATGTTAAAAATTAGTTATAATCAAATTCAAAATTTAGAACAAAGTTGATTTATTTATTTAAGACTAT
Source organism: Leptoteleia sp. ZL-2020 (assembly GCA_022817305.1). NCBI lineage: Eukaryota > Metazoa > Arthropoda > Insecta > Hymenoptera > Scelionidae > Leptoteleia > Leptoteleia sp. ZL-2020. Next base: position 64,899 of record JABFPN010000112.1, on the reverse strand, counting down.
TCAAATACAAAAATAATTCTGGATTGTAATCAGCTTATAATCATATTGTATTAATTTGTTATTAATAGTTGTAAATTATAGTTATTACTAATACAGTTAACTAATTATATTAACTTTTTAAATGGGCATGACGAAATATATCGTCTATAAAAAGTTTATTTCCCGGTGAATAGGTTATGTTGAATATTGCGCGGTAGAAGCACAAGTTCTAGAAGTTAATTCAACTTTAAGCATGGTTTAATTTATTTTTTTTAATACAACACACTTAAATATTCTTAAAAATCATTTAAAAGATATGATATATATATGTATAAAGTATTTACAAAGTAATATCATAAACTATTATTTTTCCTGAACAGTAAAAACGTATTACAACTTCCACGTGTATAGTTTCCAACTTATTTTACAACAAATTTAAAATCAAAGATATAACACAAAAATAAGATATAAAGATCAGCAAATGTTCTATTTGAATTTAAATTTATAATTAAAGATTGGGTATTCACAATTATAATTAAAATATCTTAAAGAATTTATCCTCACCACAATTGAAATAACGACCAACAATTTTCACACTCGCCTTACAAATTCCAAATGGAAGAGGCATAAACCTAAAACACTATGCAGTGACCCCAGATCATGGATTTTCAGGTCGATGTCACATAACGCTTTAGGATTAAATGAAGGTGGCGTCGCCTGTACTATGACCTGTCGGTTCCGAAGTACTTCCCTGATTTTCAAAATCTAACAAAACTGACCATTGGTCATTTAATGTCAATCAATTTCTCTTTCTACAAATACAATATTTTTCTCTGAATTTAGGATTCGATTTAAATGTAGCATTGGTTTATATTCAATTATTTCACTATTCAATAATCTTTTGATTAAAACTTCTAATTCTTTTTTATGGAAGGTTCGTAACTCAGTAGGAAATATCTCAAGTTTCCAAAGCTTGAAGGTAAAATAGCAGTGCTATAGTCAAGGCGATAGGATGTTTTAATTTATTTTTATTAAATGAATTAATATTAATAAATATATATCACCTTGAAATTAATATTAATAAATATATATCACCTTTTTATTATGCAATATATCTCAACTTTTGGAAATTGTTTTTTTTTCCACTTGGCAAACGGGTTTTAATAATGTTTATATGTTAATTAATTTCAGAATATCTCCGAAATTTGAAGATTTTTAAAATTACCAATATTCAATGTGCTCTGTAAAATCACTTTGCTTTTACTTTGTAAAACGATATAATAACTCAGTTTTTTTCTTAGTGTAAGTATAAACATTAAGTAATCATACAACTTCTTATAGAAAACCAATTTTATTTCATATCAAAATATGTACAGTCGCGCTGTTTGTTTCTATGTTTTTACAATAATGTATAAAAAGATTATATAATAAATAAGCAATATTTAGTTATTTTGACGCAGACAGACACTGTTGGGCTTGTAACAAACAATCTATAATTTCAGTATTCGTGATCATCATGCATGCATTAACTATGTAATACGCGTGTCGGAGCCTTGCGACAATAGGACTATGAGTTTTACTGAAGGTATACCTAGCACTTGATTCAGATACTTCAGAACAATCTCGTAAAAATTGTTCCATTATTTGTAACAGGTTATTCAGACTTACATCATTTGATTCTTCATTTGCTAATACATTATTCAGTTGAACAACCATATCTGTATGCATAGAAGCATATGGAGTACCAGAAATACTCTCATCGATATTAGTTACATATTTAACAAACATTAAACAACCCTCCCTACTTGATATTGTAAAATTAGCTCGGAGACCTTTAATAAAAAATTCTATTAAACCAGGAAAGGTGTTAACAGCAAAATCCAATGGGTATTCCAAACTGAGCTGACAAGCTTCCATTGTGATTCGACAGAACTGCGAATAAACAGAAATAGGACTGGGCGAGTCTATAGATCTCCAGATGACATCCATTATGCTAGCACCTAAATAAATAAATAAATATGTATATTAGTAAGTACAAGCCAGATGTAATCGTAAAAATATATTAATCCACTTAATAAGGTAATTCACTATAAAAACAGTCAAAAAATTATAAACTTAACTTATATATATATGTTTAAAGTTTAAAATGTTAGCTGTAATGTATTGCGACAATTGTGAAAGGAAGTTGTAATAACATATATAAAAATCTCTTCCTAAATTTATAACTGTATATAATTCCTTAATATATAAATTTACCATCAAAATAACATTCATTACTATTACTGTGTAAAATTCCATGACGTAATATGTCTTCAACCAGTAATCCGAAATCCATAATACAGGCTTTTAAATTATCCGGTATCACTTTATTACTCATAATTTTATATTTTGCACAAAAGAAACGTCTTTCATAGTCATGTATAATGGATTCATCTGCATATAAGTTCAACCATTTAAAACATGTGTTTATAAAATAACACCTATCTAGAGGCTCCAGGAAAGGTTCCACGACCCTTAATATTGACCTCTTTTCTTCTGGATGCAAATATAGGTCACATTTTTTCACAAATTCTTTAATTTCTAATATTATGCGACAATTATTGGACCTATAAAAAATCATTAGCGTAATTAAAAATATAAAAATATTTTATAAGCAAATAATATCTAATTTAATTCTCTGGTTAAATTGGAAATAAATCAAAAAATTAAGTAAATAATTGGAAATCGTTAAATCTTAAGGATTTTACAGCAGAAAAATTTAGAATTAATCAACAGTTTCTTTATATTCTTTTCTTTATTATAATTAAAAAAAATCACTTAACTAAAAATATAAATTTACAAACCTAAGATCAATCGTATCTTTTCTTGCGTAAGATAATTTTTTAGCGATTCCTTGAAAAAAATTAAACAAATCCACTTGCAAACTTTTTGTATTAACCCACATGTCGTTCAATTTGCGTAAAATAAACCCTAAATTCTTTTGGGGATAGCTATTATGTAATAAGTATGGTGTAAAAAACATATTAATTATATCGTGGTATTTAATACATGTGGAAAATTTAATTATGATTAACATTTTATCTATAAGTTGTGGAGAATAACAAACAAGATCATGTATAAAAATATCTCTCAGAGCTGCAAGAACTAAATAATAGCTCTCGTTATCTTTAATAGTCATAAATGGGGCAAAGTGTATAAAGTATTCCACTTGCAGCATTGTATTTTTAAACATTGGATCTCCCAGAAAAGCTTTCAAATACAATCTCATATATTTATTAACATTTTTCAACATGAATATTAGAGCTTCTTTGAATTCCTTTTCAATACTGAAGTTTGGATTTCGATTGATAAATTTCATAAAACAACTTTCTGTATTTGTTTGTTCTAAGACATTGCGACCATCATATTTCAAAATAAATTTCAGTATTATTTTCAAAAGTAATGTCGAATCTAAGTTGATCATTTTACACATTGTATAACTATAAACTTTCTGCCTAAAAGATGCTTTTCTTTTATTTTCTTTTAAGAAGATAATATAATCTAAAAGCATCAAACATATTTTATCATCTATTGTAAACTTATTCTTTTTTATTTCGTCAAAATCTTCTTCATTCCAATCATTGCATCTGAAAAATGCAAACATTTTATTTTGAAGTAATTAATTATATTTTCGAATATGTGCAATTTTTAATTTTCACGTGTATTATTAAAAGTTTCAAATAGTCTAGAGATATTTAATGAATTTTAGCTTTTAACATATTTGAATAATTAACAAATCTATTAAGAAAAAAAATTAATAAAAGAACAGTTGGATTTGCCTCTAAGAAACTAATCAATTATTTGTAAACTTTTTATTAAACCATTTTTAATTGTAAAGAATAAAAATTATCTTACCTTCTAAAAAGTTCTGTCTTACATTCCATGTTACCGTCATTTGCACCCTTTATCAACTCTTCCAGAGATAATGTAATAATTTTAGATATTGGATCCGGTTTTGATGAAATTTGCCGTAAACAGCTTAGTAAATGTTCATTTTCTTTTAGACATTCATCCTTTTCTATAAGTTCCATTAAATTGTAACACCTAGATCCTATTGCTTTTTGCAAAGTAATAGATGGATTCTCAGTATCGTCAAAATCAACCCACCCAATATAACAATTACAATCAATATCTTTTATTTTTCTTAATAAAAGACTCATCATCTCTTTACTAATTGTTTCAAAATGTTCTTTCAATTGTTGATCATCGCACTTTTTTATTGGCTCATGACCAAATGTTACTTTGTAATGTTTTTCCCATTCAGGGGGCAAATTAATTTTTTCTTTGGAATTCTTAAAGCAAGTAATTATAATATCTAATATATTTTTTAAGATTATTCCTTTACGAGCATATTTTTCATTATCCATGACTTCTTCAATTCTTACAAAAGGAGCTGTTTGAAAGAGACACAACATTTCCTGAATATTAAAAGCAAGACTGTTCACATTTACAGTGATATCTGCTGATTGGCCACCATTTATTTCTATTGAAATTAACTTTGTAAAACTGTTGATGATTAGATTTGTAATAAGTTTTACAGCACGTTCAAAATGAATCATATATATACATCTGGAATCAAAATTTTATTCTTTTATTATCAATAAAGTTTAGTCACTTCAATAGTATTAAATGTTTTAATAAGAATATACATAACTTATACATAACTCCATAGACAGCAAAAAATAATGAACTAATTTTAAACAAATTGAATAAATAACAAAATGTTTAATAATTTTATAAAACAAATAGTACCTTCTTGTCATTTCAATAATTTCAACCACCAAATCTATTGGCATATAAAGTATTGATTCTGCAAGTAACTCATCGTATTGTAAATGCCACAGAATTTCTGCAAATAATTGTAAAGACAACAATGGGCATATGTCTACTAGATGATTATTTGCATTGTCTTGTGCAAGTAATCCTAAGCATTTGAAATTTGTGTTAAGGGCCAAATACTTATAAGCTTTGACACATCGTAAATTTCTATGTAAATTTTTGCTCTGAATAGGCACACCGATTGCTATACAAATTGCTCCAATGTCTTTACAGATCCCATTTATATAAAGTATGTTCTCTTGTGTTATGCGAGATGATATATCAGACAATTTTCCACACTCTTGTTCCTTTTTTAGCAGTAAAGCTTGAACGAGTGTATTAAATTCATCCATGATTCAATTTTAGCTTTTTTAATAATCCTGTTATTCCTAATTTTATTAAACTGAACTTTATTAAACTGAAGTCACCTGTAATATACAATTATAATAATTACTAATACTTATTGATATTATTATACTAATTATTATAATTACTATCGACATCAATGATTAATATTATTAAATTATTTTGAAATAAATATCAAAGAATTGTATTAAGAAATACATATGCGGAGAAATATAAATTGAAAGAAATACAAAAATGTTTAAACAAATTACTAGCTCTTGTTAGTAAATGAATTATATACTTAAATTCTTATAATATTCCCTAAATATCAATTTTAAATTTTATATACTTTAATAACTATGAAAACTAGCAATTATGTACAATATTTAAACATTGTTTATGAACATATATAAATGCTAACAATAAAATTTTACTAATTTGAAATAGTAAATTGTAGGCAAGTAAAATAATGATTTTTCTCCAAATATACAGAATGTAAACAATATTCTCCTTGCTGACTTTCAAATATTTTCATCACTGTCTCCTTATAGAAAAAATAATTGAAACTGAAAGTTTGTTTTATTACTTGTTACAATGAAATTAAAATAAAATGAAAATAAAAACAAAATCAAAACACTCATAAATTTAAATTAAATTAAACTCAAATTATTATTATTATACAAATAAAGACATACCTGTATTTTGTATTCTTTTTCTTTTTGTATTCTTTTACATTAATACTCTATAGGACATATTATTATATACATTTATAAATATATATCATGACGTACAATTAAATAATTTCTCTTTAACTTAATTTATATTTAAAACTGAACTAATATAAACAATTAATATAAATAATGAGTCCATAAAAATTTATTTGTTCTACCAGAATAATATCATTCATTTTATAAAGAAAAAACAACAAAATATTTGAATTCAATTTTATACAAAGAAATCTGCGTAGGTTATGACTGAACATTCTTTTGCTTTTAAAATGTGAATAATCTAAAAACAGGACATCTCTTTATTTGACAGGACTGATTTCTATAGGTTATTTTCAAATACTTACTTTCATGCAATATAAAGTCAATTTAACATTCAAAAATAACATATAGATCATGAACATCATGAATAAATATCTCAGTGCAATATCTCTAACTGAAGTTAGCTGCGGCGATAATGTACAATAAAGATGACAACCATAAATGAAAATGAAATGCTAAACTTATGACATGTTCTATTTTAAACAATTTCTTAAATTAAAAAAAATACACTTATATGAACATAATTGTTTGTCATTTTTTAATTCTAGAAAATAATCAAAGTGAAACATGCCATTAACTGCTGCTTTAGGCTGTTCCAAAATTGACGGACAGTACTACGTTACTGAGACAAACATATAAATTTTAATAAGCCAGAAAAAGATGCACAATACGACCAGTCAATTTTGGATCCTGGCCTTTACGGACAATTATTTTACTGCAATTCGAAATCCTTTGGCGTATTCGGAAAATGACATTATAATATTTTGTGAGAATTTGTCTCTTTTCTTTTTCATTTAATGATAACTTGAAAGAGAGAAATGAAACATCAATAATATTTTCTGAATATCATTTCCGAATACGCCGCTTTTGTTATTGAATTACATACCAGGGGTCATATTCTTAAACAAACATATTACGTACAATAATAATATTATTTCGTATTGAACGTTTCTATACATTCTCTTATTCGTTTAATAAATTCAAAATATTACCATCTGTGTAATATGTGTAAAAATATGGCTCTTACACATAATGAAAAATTTAAGGTAAATTATCTTATGGGAGGGTAAATTTATTAAAATCCAATTATTTCAGGAATATTTAAATCTTCCATTTAGTAAAGAAAGAAGAAAGAAAATAGATATCAACATGGAAATGAAAACTACATACAAACAGAATATAAAACACCGTTTCTGAGGGAAGCCTACTACCAAATTAAACGCTGATGTATGTAAGATGTGATTTAATTATTATGCTATGAAAATGTAAAGCCTACAATCAATATGTCTTCTGATATGATTAAATGAACTTAAACATTTTAAGTTTCTTTAATAAATTTTATCATTTCTAATAGCATAAATAAATCAGTTATTCTTAGTCACAACAAATTAACATTTAACTTTGAAAATTATGGTTATCTAAGTATTTTTCAACTGTACTTGAAATTCTGAAACAACATAAATAACTGCCCTGCTTAAAGTTTAATAACACCGTACAATAGAAAAAAACTATTACGAATTATTATGGAATTTGCAACAGATAAATCATAATCCTTTATGATATTTCAGAACTTTCATATTGTCATTTGCTATGAATTATAATATATCATAATATTTCATAAAAAATGTTTAACGTGTGATAGTTCATAACAAATCACAATATGAAAATTGTGAAATATAACGTATTGTGGTTTATCTGTTGCAAACTGCTTAATAATTCATCATAGATTTTTTCTATTGTGAAATATTTTTAAACTTTAATCAGGGAATTCTTGCTTTTGCAGATTTGTTTTCAGGTGTTTCCCTTGTGGAAAAAATCCTGAAAATTCCTAATTTTAGCAGTTTTTTGATTGTTTTGTAAACATTTTTCAGCATTTTTTAACATTTTTTTCTACAAAGGTTTGTAGAATTTTATCAAGAAACTTTTCGACACTTCATATTCTGGACGTAAATGTAATAAGTCATATAAATATTAAGTGTCGAAAAGTTTCTTGATATAATACAGAACGCCTTTATCCGTACATTAGCGTTAAAAAAGGTAAATTCACTTGTAAACAAATAATTTGAATTTCAAGAGAATAATATCATATATTTTCAGTAGAGAGTGTAGATGATTGTAATTTCATCTTTTCCACTACTGAGATGATATATAGATAGCATATTACAACACATTCTCTTGAAATAAATTCATAGCGTATAAGGCATTGGTTACACTATCCTTACTGATGAGTTTCAGCGTAACCAAGAAACGAAACGCTATCTAACAACTAACATCTTATATACGTTATTTGTATTTTTTATTGTTATAATTATTATAGAAATGTTGAGGCAATAAATCAGATTGCACACACTTAAACATACCATCATTATTTAGACACTTGACAAAAAATTCTGGACGTAAATGTAATAAGTTTATAGAAATTTATTTGTTGTAAAATCTTGCTTTTTGAACAAGTGAGCGAAAGTTATTGTTAACGTGCAAATATAAACTCTGGAAAAATAATACAATATTTTAAAATATAATTTTTCAATAAATAATTAAGGATAATTTACGAATGAAATGTATACAGAAGTAAATTTTTAAACAAATCAAAACATTAAAATATTGTATTATATTGCAATTATTCACAGACTGCAAATTATGCTTTCTAAGTTAGGTATAAATTTTTAACTAATTTAATAAGAATTTATTCTATTTGTAGAAAGACAGATATGAAATTGACTAAAATGAATATTTAAACGTTACATAAACTGTATGGCTGATTCAACCATACGCTTATCTTATGGAAACTCAACATAACCTCAATATTTCAAGGAAAACTACTTGGATTTCACTGTGTTTTGGATCAGATAAATTTGTATGGCTGATTCAGCCATACAGTCTATGTAAATTGAATCTAGCTAGGTTAGTTTTCATCAATTGTTAGTAGAAACTAGCTAGGTTAGTTTTCATCAATTTGACTCACATCAATTTCTTTGGCTACGTTAATTATAATTTCTACTTATCCGAATGATGGTCAAACAATATATCTAACATAAATAGAAATTTAGTAGTGCACTTCATATTTTTTTCCGTGGGTGTATTCAGAAATATGTAAAGGAAATAAAAAAAGTGACATATAGAAAAACATTTTGACGCCTATGTATATATTTTATTCATTGTAATATCGAAGTATAATATTTATTGCTAACAAAGTCAGTGTATGAAAATAATATAATTATAATAATTAAGTAAAAACTAAAGTAATATAAATATTATAAAGACAATTTTATAAACAATATACTTAATTCATTACCATAAAAAATGTCATCCTCATAAAATTATCACTTAAAGTTTAGAATCATTATCATTATTGTTATCCTATTTTGACATTAAAACATTAAAACATTTAAAATTTACTATTACAATTAGTGGACGAATTACCTGAATATTAATACATTTTATATTTAATATATGTTTCATATTTGACCATATATGAAACATTAACAAAAACGTTTCTAGTATAATAATCAATTTATATTTAATATAACGTAGGGTTTAGTACATAAATTATACAAAACTGACAAAACTTTTCAAGAGCAACAGTCATGGTAAATTTTTAATTTTCACAAAATGGTTTATTCGACCACTAAGAAATAAACCTCTATTTTAAATAATTAAAATAACAATAATAATAATTATTATGTTAAGTTCAGAAAATTTCTTTAAGAGTGTTATTCAAATTCCAATTTAATAATAACTTTAGGATCATCATAATGTACATTAGTAATTTTGATCTCCTCAATCTCATATTCAGGATTCTCAGAAAAAAGTGAAATCAATCGATTTTTGATAAATCTTTCTAATGTTTCATTTTTCGAAAGATGTATTTGTTTTTGATCAATAAGCACATGGTTATCTTCAATCCGAGCATGTTCTGGCCTGAAAACAAAAATAATTAAAACATTTTATGATTGTATATAGAAGAAAAGTCTTTTGTCTTCTGTATATAGAATAAAAGTCCCTGTTAAAAACGACTTATAAAACATATAAATACGTATTAAACATACAAAAATATAAATAATACAGAAATTGCAAAACAAACAATGTTGTTGATGTCAATTAGGTGGTTATTGGCCTCTGGAACATCTGTTACAATAAGCATTGTTTGTTTGTTGTATGGTTTTTTGCGGCGACTAGTCGAGTCACCTCATGCCAATAACTTATAATGTGTATTTCATTTTTAACTTTTAACATCCAAGAACTTTCGGGACGAATAACCTCACTTTTAATGCACCCCAACTGGAATCCTCAAAACAGAGGAGGAGAGGAAAAAGGAAGGAACGGGATTATAGGAAAGGTAGGAAAAAGGAAAATCCAAAAAGGGGGGTGTAATAACTGGGTAGATAGAAGCCATGATGCCGCTGATTTTCTACCCCTACAAGAAGCATTATAAGTCCATACGTTCATTGTTTATATTTCCATACTACATATGTTAAATATATCATTTTTAACAGACTTTATTTATTCAACAAAATGTCAATCTATAACTAAACAGAACAAAAAGAAAGCAATATCGAGACATCTTTGATAGATAGTATAGTATAATGAAAATAAAAATACCTAAATTGTTGACAAAATTTAATGATTGCAGATCTAAGTTGCCTTTCCTCTGGACTTAAATCATACGAAAACTTGACACCGTGTTTACACCATTTGTGCTTATTTTGAAAAACCAAATGCTTCCATCTGGGTGAAATGAATTTGATGATCACCGGCCTATTGTTTACATTTCGTCCTATCCTGTATATGCCAACAACAATAATGTCTGAAAAATGTGGCAAAATATCCCTGAGTATATTACAAACCACGCGTCTAAGTCTGTTATTTGTTGCAGCATCGTCTGGCACGTTAAACATCATGATGTTGTACTTCCTATCTGCTGCTTCTTGCGAAATATACGATTTCAATTTGTTGACATACTCCAACAATTGCATTAGGTTTTCCCTCGCGGTTTTATTCATTTTGTAAATGTAAATTTAACACACTTGATGTTTAATTAAATCAGTCGACGATACAAATTCACTATAATTCACTTTGATTTGCTGGATAGTTAGAATGAACTGAATACTAGACTAATTTTCCAAGCAGACTGCGAGCATATTCATAATCAAACATTATATAGGTCTGTTTCTGTTTGGATAACACGTGGTCGTATGAAATCTTTGCTGATTGGACATTTCATTCATAAATATTTATATTTGATTGGTCAGGGGCAGGAATAATAGAGTTTTAAATTTTCCCATGTTAATTTGTACACCTATTCTGTTGCAGGGAAATTTTATATCAGTTTGATTTATTAGTTCATTAATAATTATTTTATTAAAGAAATTGGTACTATTATGTGTTTATCAAATAAATAAATGTTGTAATTGCAATAAAATTAAAACAAATCTCTTTTTTAAAAGAAAAATTGTTCAACAAATATTACTTTTTTTTTGTATTTTGAGCGGATAAATTTACAAAAATACAATCAAAATTATAAAATATATTCATAAAAGACGTAAGTATTATGATTTTTCATTTTATTTTTGCAAACTTCGGCTAAACTGCAGAATTTGGCCAGTAACAAAATGGCTGCGGAACTTTGAGGTTAGTTTCTTACCATTAGGAGAAAAATAAAAATGAACAGAACCGCCACATTTGAATATCGAAATAAGACAGTGAATGGAGTAAAATATAATTAATAAATACTTTTATAAATAAATAGAATATAAAAAAAACTTTATACATAATATTCATTGATTTTTAAATTTAGGTTTGTTAGTTTCGTTAGTTTAGTTAATTTTATTTTGTTTCATTAATTTCTAACACATTTTTATATTAATTGAATAATTTGGTATGAAACCCACCTCCAATCTGTCAAAGTTCCTCAGCCATTTCAGTTACTGGCCGGATTCTGCAGTTTTACCCAAATTTCAAATTTGTATTTGTAATTTAAATTCAAATTTCTCGATTAAGGTTGGCAATGACCACATTGCAATAGTTTCCTCATTATCGGCTGAGCTACTCGGTCGGTAACATTAATAACAGTACATTTATGCCATTGGCAGCCATTGAAAAAGTGTTTCAACGGATGACATTTCATATAATTCCGAAAGAAACGGTTTGCTTATCGTTCAGTATTAGTTTTAATTTCGGTATTTTGGTTTTAAAGTGAATCTTTGCGACGTTTTATTCATCCGGCCAAGTCACGAGTGTTCCGCGTGATTCCGCGATACGGAACCTTTCGAGCTGCGAAAAAGTAAAAGTCGATAAACACCGCTCATCGTGAACAAGAAAAATATTGTTGACGGGTCAAATTAAATTACACAGCTTTGTGAGTCATCATTCGAAGCGGCAAGTACGTTCATTTTGCGACAACGCGTAGAATCTCGAGTGTTATTATTTCAGCAAATAAGTTACAACTTTCGGTAACCTGCTAATGAATACGAAATGAGAACGAAATATATTTAAAGATGAATAGTTGTTAAATGAGTGAATTGTCTGATAAACCGTATCAGCTGTCCGATGATATTGTGTATACGCAATTTTTTCTCTTCTTTTTTTTTCTTTTTATTATGTGTAACCTAGTTAAAATTAATTTATCACATTAAAGTTCTGTTTAGAATCAAATTTCTTCTTTTTTTCGTAATTGAATTTTAAAGTTGGGAACTGCGTTGTTTTGTTGCGATTGATATGTACAATTTTTCCAGAAGCCAATAAATTATCAAAAATGGATATTGATTTTTCATCTTATCACAACGGAGGCCCTACACGGGAACAAGATTTTGGAAGATTGGCACAAACTATAGGCACTTCAATATTAAAAATATCACAAAATGGTAAGGATATTTCTTTCTTTCTTTATTATTATTATTATTATGATTATCTTATAAATACTGCAGTTATACAAAATTTTTATGTATTCCAGATTTACACATAAATGTTTCACATTTTATATTTAATATAATTTAAAAAATAATTTTTTATAAGAAAACTATATTATTGTATTAGAAAAACAATTTAAATTGTTATATATAGTAATTTATATTATATTTTGTTTAAATGAAAATATTCTAATTTTATGTAATATTAATAGTAATAAGTTGAGATATTTTACTTAGCACTTAATTGAATAAAATTTCAATCATATGTTTTTCCTTATTCAGTACTATACATAATACAAACCTTATTCAATAAACCAATCTATTGAATTTGTTATTAATTGATTCAAGATTCTATTAATTATAAAGAAATATTATAATGTATATTGTATTAAAGATATATACCCTAATTTTAAACTTTACAAATTTTATTGTCCAATTTATACAATGTGGAATTCAATATTGTAATAAATAAAACATTTGGTAATTAAATGCTAATACCAATGAATATGAATACAAGTAAAAATATATTTTTACAGTATCGTCAATGCAAAAGATGGTTAACCAATTGGGTGGGTCCACAGATTCTCAAGAACTTCGTAATCAACTGTAAGTCGACTTAATAAGTTTAAAACTATTGTTATTCATAATAAATGTTTTGTTTTTCTAATGAAGATATGTTTGTATTGGATTTATTGTTTATAATCTCATAAATATTTTTAATAGTGGCAATTATTAAACATAGTTGTGACATTTTTAAGAAAATTATTAAGAATGTTCAAAAATTGTTTAAAAAAGTTATATAATAAACAATATTTTAAATGTAATATTATTATTTGTATATTTGAATTTTTTCATGTTATATTAATGTAGAATATTTATAATAGAAAAATACGTAATTGCATAAGACACTTTTGCTTAAGATCATCTTGACCTAAAACTGATGCCAAACCCAGAAATGCTTTAGAATTAAAGTTACAAACTTATGCAATGTTTAATAATATTTATATAAGTGAAGTATATATTATTTACATTATAATTAAATATAAATATAAAGTAAAATGCCCTGTAACTTATATTATTTAGAATTTAATGTTTATATGAAGAAGTAATTTATAAGAAAAATAAACTATCTTGAAATTATTTAAGCACTTTAAAGTTAAATCAATCTATAATTTTTAATATTATATTAGAATTATATTAATATTATATAAATATTATAATAAAAATGATGTTTTTATACTTTCAGTCTGTATAAATAATTGAAACCCAATTACAGTTAGGTTTTGTTATAATTTATTTATATTATAAATATATGTAAATAATTTATATTTATAGTATTGCAATAATAATATAATTGAAACTAATATATTGCAGGCATCAAATTCAACATTATACACATCAGCTTGCTAAGGACACCAATGTTCACCTTAAAGATTTGGCTGCACTTGCCAGTGTGTCTGGCTCTAGTAGTCCAGGAGAACAAAGACAAAGGAAAATGCAAAGAGAAAGATTGCATGATGAATTTTCATCCGCCTTGAATAGTTTCCAAGTATGCAATGTTTTTTTTCTTTGAAATTAAAATGTCGTGTTTGAAATTATAATAAACATTATAATAAACTTACGATTAGATATAATTTCAAAAACAAAGCATATATTTATAAAATTAAGAAGGTATATCTGTTGTATATGTTTAAAAAAATTGCTAATATCATTCTGGACGTTAGTAAGAAAAGTCAACAGTTGTGTAAATTTATTTTATCATACTCAATGTGTTATGTAATCTAAAAAATATTCTACAATAGAATAATTTTAAAAATAAAGTAGTGGTTTTTAACTATTATTTTTACATTTTAACAATTAATTTTATACAAAGCTTTTTACAATTATAAAAATAAGATATATTTTTAAATTTCTTGCTTTATTGTCAAAAGAAATAAATTAAATTTTTATTAGAAAGATTATTTAGATACATTTATTGAATTTCTAAAGTGTGTTTATATTTTATTAATAAACTATTGCAATAAAAGTTTACACATTATTTTAACTATGTTTAAAATTGTTTCATTGAAAAAGACAAAAATATTAATGTGATTGTTACTTAATAATTATGAATTTAATTAACACAGGAAGTGCAAAGACAGGCTGCTTCTAAAGAGAAAGAGATGGTTAGGAAGACAAAAGCCAGTGTGGGTGTCACTGCATTTGGAGAGAAAAAGCAAGAGACATTAATTGAATTACAAGACAATCGAACTCAAAAACAAATGCAGCAGCATCAGTTACAGGAGGAGATGAATTTACGAATGCTCCAAGAACAAGAAGCCAGTATACGTCAATTAGAGGTAAGTTACATTTAATAATTTTATTTTCATTGATATTTATATATGCAATTATTTTCATTAAATTTATTAGACAAACTTTAAGGTTCTACTCTCAACATGCAAGAGTATTAAGATTCTCATCAATGTTCTCAATTTTTTAAGAACATTTTTCAAATTGCAATATATAATTTCTACAATGATTAATAAATTCATAAATCATTTTATATTAGAAGTATAGACAAAATTATTTTTAAATTGAAAAGAATGACATTGATTATATTATAGGAGACAGTAAATTATACATTTCCCAAGTAACAATATTAAGGCTTGATTAAAATAAATTGCATTTTGAATTTTATTTTCATAAAATAATAAATTTGAATGATATATATTATTTTAATATTAACATTCTATATAAAAATAATAATTAAAAGACATTTTACTTGTATAAGAATTGTACTTTATATATAAAATTTGTATTTATATATAGTAAAATTATATCATAATTAATAGCAAAAATTATGATTAAATTATATACTAATTATTTACTTATGGAATGTATGTTATCTTAGGGATATTTATTATACATCTTATTACACATCAAAATATGAATTGAAAATCAATTATATGGCATTACATTTTATAATCTTTTTTTTTAACAATTAAATATTAAAATTATATACAAATTTAATGCAATAATGCCCGTTTGCTCAATTATTTAATAAGCATATTCTTTATTGACAAAGTTAAGCACTGTTTTAAGAATATTTTATCACTCAAGTGTTTATACTACTATTACTTTATAACTGTATATTAAACAGTTACTTTATGCATACATAATACATATGCTTATATATGTATATTTTAAATATTAATACTTGGTAATTACCAATACTTGGTAATTCAAATTCAATTACAAAATTTTGGATTGTTTATTAATCATTCTGCAACTGTCATATCTTACTTTTATTATTGAGTAAGAATATGTACTCAAATAATATATGTACAGTGTAATAACGTTAATGGTGAAAAAGTATATTGAGTACAATTAATAATATTTATTTAAATATTAATATTTTATTCTTAATAATTTTTCATTTAATTCAAATTATTATATTGTAAATTATATATTAATCGTATAAAAGTGGGATATTGCTAAAACTATTTTAATTTCTAACAAATTATTTTTTATATATTGTAATCATATTAGCTAATTTAATATTCTCCAAGAATGATATTTAAAAATAGTCTCGACAAAATGCAACTTTATTTTTATATTTATACACACACAGAATGTTAAATAGCTTACATGTTGATGTACATTACATCAATAATGTTTAATACATAGAACAATACATTCTAATTCCTTTAGTAAAATTAGATTTTGTAGTTATCGATATCATTTATATAATTACAATTATAAATTAAATAAGAGATTCATTACAAATAATTTATATTTTTAAAGAAAATTATTATTAATTAGTATTAATTTGATTAGCTTATTTAATTTAAGTTCAAGTTCCGCAAACGTTTGTATATGTATATAGAACATTCTTTGTGAAATCGAATATAATAATCAATTTTCATAAAATTTAAAGAAAATAACCGTCATTGGGTTCGCATTAATTTATTTTTGAACAAATAATTTTGAACAATATAAAAATCTTAAAAGATATTTAATAGCAAATTTTATAATTTTGTATGTTTTATAAATAATTTTACTATATTAAAAATGATAATAATGATGAAGAAAACAAAATTATTTCTAAAGAAACTCTGCAACCGAAAATGTTTTCAAAATTACATCTTTATTGATTTCAGAATTTCTTTTCTAATAAACAAACCATTTTGAATCAAACTTTTCTTTACAAAGAATGTCATATACATATAAAATAATTAGTTAATTAATTTGAAATATTCAAATTGAAATATATTTCAGAGTGATATTAGTGATGTGAACAAAATTTTCAAAGATCTGGGTGCATTGGTTCATGAACAAGGTGAAGTAATTGATTCGATTGAAGCGTCCGTGGAAAGAACTGAAGTCTTCGTGAATCAAGCATCCGATCAGCTTCGACAGGCATCTACCTATAAAACTAAAATCCGTCGGAAGAAGTGCATTCTGTTGGGTATTGGATCTGTTGTTCTCATCATTATTATTGGCATCATAATTTGGAAAACTTCCTAAAATTAAGGAGTCCAGCGACACTATTTTAAAGGATTATTAACTGAGGTTGCTTTATATGAGTAGGACATGAAATCCGGCACAGTAGTGTCTCCGCAAGGCTCAAACCTAATGCAAACATCATGCAACTGTCTGATAAGAAAATGTATTTTTGAGTTCCTGCGAAACGAACGTTTTGCAGATCATTGAAATTCGTCACAGAGTATATAATTAATTGTATAAGTGAAAATTACTGTTTAAAAAAAAACAATAACATTTAACAATTGATTTATTTTATCAAATAATATTCTAATATTGTTTAAAATATTTTAAGGAATTATCAATGTTTTTTTCATATGTATGTATATATTTTTTAATTTGTTCTTGTACATGGAAAAAATTAATATATATTTAACATTAAACATATAGTTTTATAACTGAAAGTAAATAATTTATAACGAGGGTGGGGGTTCGGGTTATTAGTTGATTTTCAGTATAATGACTGTAATCATTTCTGACATTTTTCTGTTCACGTAGAAGTTTGACGAATGTAACAAACAAATCAAGACTTTCTGTAACTATGACTGCATTGCAGTCTATACTAAAATACGTTTTCTTGTAAATAATATTGTGGAACTGTTAAATTTATTGACACTGAAGAATGAATCTTTTCAAGTGTGAAATTACGTAATTACCCTGTCCATTTGTACGATATATATTCATTGCCGTAATTATGGTAATAATGAAAAAAGCATCTATAGAATGTCAAATTTTATACATTTGAGATCTATAGACAATTGAAGAATCGTATTTTGATGATTATAAAAATGCAAAGGGTCATAATATGAGTTCTCAATGAAAGATTACTCTTTGTCCGAACGAATAACGATATTGATTTTATAATGATTTTTTAACAAATGTAAAATACTTTAAATGATAATTAACATTGTTTGTACATATTCACTTTAACAAATATTTATTTAAAGAGAGTGAGCTGATAAAAGTTATTCACTATTAATTTTTGTTTTACATCAATTATTAATGTTGAAATGTTTTATAAGTGCTCATCTATATACACAATTTTTTTTATCTTTTTTTAAATTTTATATTATTTGAAAAGTTCGTTTGAATTTTTACAAATTCATTATTAATTCTTCATCAGTAAACATATATGGTACTCCTTGAATACTTAAAGAAATCTAAAAACAATGGAAGTCCAAGTCTGTGTCAGACAGAAAATACATCAAAATTAGTTTACTGATGAGTAATTAATAAGTTATGTAAAAGGTAATAAAGGAACATTCCATATAAAAATATAAAGAAGAAAAACTATTCAAAATGTATTAAGATGTTTCAAATGATTAATAAAATTTATGAAGATTATCTTCTTTGATATTTTTCTTTGCCTACGTTTATAATTTGAAAAGAGAATTTTCTTAACAAATTAAAAGCATCAATCTTTACAATTATAAATACTAATAGAAAGAGAAACTATAACAAACAAACTTCTGTTAATTTTCTTCTCTTTTAATTTTATCCTAAAATATTAAAATATTAGATTTGTTTTTAATGCCTGTTTTATGTAGTAATTCTATTATTTTTATCTCAAGTTTCATTCGTATATTTTACATGCTTATATAAAATTTCAAACTTTTAAGATTGGTAATCTTAAATAATCTAAAAATAAATAAGTGATTGAATTGTAGTATTAATTCATATGGGTAGTTTCTTTAAATAAATATTTGTCTTATTAATTAAAAGTCATTATGAATTCGAAATATTTATATTAATCAATTAAAAGAGCAATTAATTTCATCACAAATTATGAGTCTTATGGATATTTTGTTTGCAAAATAAAAGACGGAAAATATTTTTTTTAAATACAATTCAATATATTGGTTTAATAACAGATTTTACATTAAATTCAATAGAAAACATGTTTGTAGACATTATTATCAAAGTAATCTAATGTGTTTTTTGTCAATATTAGTTGTAGTTTTCTTATTGAATATTTCTTATACTCATTTCTAAACGTTTAATAGTTTTTAATAAGAAATTATTTATTCGAAAGAAAAATAAGTTTATTAATTATTGATTAATAGAAATATATAATTTTATGTGATTATGAGATATTTGATATTTCGTTATTACAGTAAGTCACGATTTGAATAAAAAAACAATTCACTAGTCTCGTGATAGTATAGACTAAAAGATATTAACAAAAGAAAATAAATAGATATTAGTAATACCAAATTTATGAATGATGATGATTAGTTTGAAGAATATTTGTGTTACGATATTTTGATAAAGATACGAATTATATGAATAATATGAATGCTAAAGGTTTATCACTTTTCATGTGATTTTATGTACATTATAATAATATGTAAACACAAAAAAAATCATATTAAAATAAGTTTCGTTCTTTGATTACATATGAACTCGTCAGTATAAATGTTGAAAGACGTCGTGTTCTTTATTTTTATTATTATATATAATGTAAACAATATAAACTTATTATTATAAATAATGTACATAAAGTCACATGAGGAGTGATAAACATTTAGCAATATAATTAGATTGCAATATACAGCTTTCCATCTGCTGCTTTGACACTCGGCAAAAAATCGGACATAAAACTGCCATATTATAGATATTATAAAGGTGTCATTACAAAACATTATGATTATATTATAGAATATGAAAGTTTTATTTATTTGTAAATTTAAACTATGGAAATTATCATTCCTATAGAGCGTGGGGATGAAAATCTTTTAATTTAAAAACGGCTTTAGTTTCTGAAAATAATGGCATTTAATAAAAAGATCAACTAAAATGATTTATTAGATTTTGCTAATTAGGATGAATATGTAAAGCATTTTTGGCGATGGATGAATCACCTAAACTTGCGACATTTCATGGTATATTATGTATAAAATGTTAACCACTTAGTATTGAACATATTTATATTTAGTTTCATTATATAATAAGTAACATTGTATACTATACGAACAAACAGCTTTACCGTCACTTGCTTTATTGACGAGAAAAAAATATATATTCTTTGAGTTTCAAATAATTGTATACTTTATATAATGAACATATAAAGTATATTTTTATTGATTTGGTATGTATATTTGTATATTCAATTATCAACACCATAATATGATTGAATTATATATTGTATTAAATATTGTTTTAAATAAATACTGTTAAGTTATTGCAAATGTGTTTATTTACATTTATATGAAAAAAGTTTGTAACGAATGAAATAATTTATCAACAGTTTGGAAGAATTTTATTTTATTAAATACCATAATTATTTATAAATACAATAAATTCAATAATTATTATAAAAGTTCATTCAGTTGGTACATACTTATATACATGCATTCTTCTATTAAAACAACAAAACACATTTGTTGAACGGTCATGCAATGATTTGACAAGTACTTCTTATAAAGTAACTTTAATTGTTAACATTTAATTTATGATATATAAGTATAAACATAATCATTTCTAAAATGATAATAATTATATATGTGTATTCATAAAACCACGCAAACCACCCTAAAAACAGGGTGTTTGTTATGATTACAAGCCACTTCAATAAATAAAGTGATTCTTATCACGACTCGCAGGACAAGCATTTATACACCATTTTCCGCTTAAGCAAAAGTTTTCGACTATTTTATTATACGAATCTTCAAGCATTTATTGACATATTATCATTTCGTAAATTTTCATTTACAACTCACCCATTCTGACAAAGGTCATGGTTTCTATCTTTATCCTAAAGTAATTTCTTAAATTTTAACTACAAGTAGTACAACATAAGAAAATTGCTTTCACATTATCCCTTGTGAAAATAGATCAGACTTGCACAGCGAGTCTAACATTCAATTTGTGCAAACAAAAAATAATAATACATAATTTCAATATTATGTATTTAAATAAGATTTTCATTAGCATCTTTCAAATATCGTTTCTCAAATATATTTTAACAAAAAATAATATTCACATTAAATACTGTCGTTTTAATTTGCGAAATAAAAGTACTACTTTTTATATGAACACATTGATTGTATATTATGTTTTACAAAACAGTTTACAAAAATGGAAAAATAAACGAGAATGTTGCTCTTCTTTTAAATATCAGAATTTACATCTACAATGAGAAAAATATGACAGATAATATTGTTTTTAACTTTGTCTTTCAGTTGTTCAATAAAATTTACTGTTTTTTAAAAAGAAAAATGTCCGTTTTAAGTATAAACGTAACTTTTAAAACTGGTGTCTCTGCTTTTAAAAACAGTAATATTAATTCAAATATTGACATGTATTCAAAACAAAGTTGAATGCTGTAATATTTTCTGATATATTTTTCTCAGTAAACATCAAAGTTTCAGTAAGAAGCAGAGCTCTAACATTGTACTGAATGTTGTGCTTCCAACTATGCTTTCAATGTGTGTAATTAAAATATAAAAAGAAAGACTTTAAGATTCAAATGTTTCTAGAAAAGTGTACTGGAATTTTATAGCATCACTTTAATATTCGAGTATATCTTGTGTAATAGGTAATTTTAAAGTTTTGTTTTAAAATTCCAATACATGAACTGAGATTTCATATTAAATCTGTATTCTGGTTTCAAATTCTTTACAGTACATAAAGATATTTATTAATCATTACATTTAAAAATTATTATGAAATGTATATTAACTTTCAATAGCACTTAACATTGTCATAATATAAAGAAAACATCACAATAAAATGGTTTATTTACAATGAAAGTAATATTTCTTAAGAGTATAATGTGTTATTCATGCTATAAATTAACAGAAAATTAAATTGGACAATTTTTTATTCTAGTACTATATTAATATTTTAAAATTTGTTCGAAACTTTTATTTTGTAACTCATTCAGTAACTCATATTTTACAATATTTATCAATAGAACGTTTACAAGCATAAGTTACCTTCATTAATATTTTTTCCAGAAATATTAAAACTGCTTTTTTATATTAATAACATTGAGACTATTTAAGAATACTGCTGAATGAGTTGGTGAATGCTATATTTTGAATGATACAATATAGCTACTGTAATGCAGAGAACAATTTTTTAATATTTTTCAATTCCATTTTCCATTAGTTAAATGTGTCCTATTAGAGTATATTTGTACTAATCGAAAAGTGACAATAATTTTACAATTAAAACAATTTTGATAGAAAAAAGTGCAATTGAATTATGTATTTAATATACATTTATACTAATAATTGTAATATTCGAAATTCTTATTAAATTTCCAATGAACTTTAACGATAGACTAATGTTTCCATTTTGACAAATTAATTCAATCGAATTTTGTTATTAAATTTATTATTCTCCTTAATTTACTAATACTCAAATCATAAATTAGCCTGATAATTACTACAATTATGCCTATTTTACCACAGTGAAAATTTGCTTTGTTTTTGAATCGTCGCCCAGCGACTACGCATCCGCCTTCTTTAAATTTTTGTTCTACATGCATTTATTTCAGTATTGTTTTAAAATATAAAAGATTTATTCTTGAAAAAGTACACTATATTTATAATTTAATATCTTAAGTGAAAATTTTAACATGTTGATAATTCTATAAAACTTAGAATATACTAAAATAGATTTTACTTCGAAAATTTAAAGATTCAGTTAATTTTAACAGAAATTATTTTAAATTTCGAAAAATACCGATAAATAATAGCAAGACTTGGTCTTGATTCATGTAAAAAATCATTGAGATTTGTAAAAAACAGTTTTATTTTTCCTATTTAAATTTAAATTTACTATTTAAATATTTAAGTTTCTTCACATTCTAATTTTCACAAAAGTTAGTTTTACTTTGGTTCGTTTACAATTTTGCTACTTAATTTCATATAAACTTTATATATATCACTTACTGTTTTATTGTATTACAGTAATTTGTAACACGGAGAAAAATAATTTCTCCGTGTACTTATCAGAAACAAATATTCGATAAAATCGAACAAATTTTGACTAGTAGGCAATCCTAAAAGTTAGTTGTCATTTTTTGTCAATATTTAACGATATTAACATCCATAAATAATATGTACTGCTCATAAATATTTTGTTAGTTTTTGGACCAGTTACAAAAAAATTTTGATAGATCAAAATCAAAAATAACATTTCCATTGCATTGTAAAAGTCAATAATATAAGTTAAAAGTTAATGATATATATATGTATCTATACTTTCTAGAACTACAAGGATTTTGTTCAAGGTATCCAATTACTTTACCACTAAACGAATTGATTCTCAATATGGTATGGTAAAAATTATTATATAACTTAGCATGTACCATTCTATCATAAAGTTTATTTATATTTTAATAAAAAATATATTTTCTTAAATATTTTCGCATCATATAATGATATTTGCTTGAAGTTCTAGAGTATATTAGAATATTACATGTAGCTTTTTTCTTTTTGTACATGTAAATACTTGATTTCGATCTATTCAGAAATATCACATTCCAGTTCACAATGTCAATTAATTGATAAATAAAATCATAAATTCAATAACCATACATTTTATTCATAAAAATGCATACTGAATTAAATGCATTTACATAATAAATTTCTACTCATTGTTGCTCAAATAGTTATGCGTTCCATTTTCATCATTAATATTGCGTAAAATTACGATATTTAATGATTTAAAGATATCATACATTTTCTATATACATTTTTCGTCATAAGTTTGCGGCTTCTTTTTTGAATTTACACGAAATTTATCTTCTCCGGTAGCCACATTATATTTAAAATATGATTCCATGTCAATTTTGTTTTTGTGATATTTAATATTCTGTCTCTTTGTAAACAATTGTATTTTTATCCAACTGTTTTGTCAATCTCGAATAACACAAAAGATGGTGAAATATTGGACTTATTTCTATGTAAAATACTGAAGAATAAATTTAATTTACGAAATTTATGCAAATAAGCAGCCCAGTGGGAAATAAGTAATATGTAAAAGTTCATTACATAATTCGTGGCTATCAGGGTTCACTTCGCATACAGAAAGCGTATTTTCAGAACATACGTTTCACTCCTATAATGATACGTTCACTTATCTGGTTCAACTTTGCGAATCACAATCGATTGTTAATTAAATAAATACTTGGATGAGATGGTCGGGGATTTAGTCTCTTGCTACCATACAACCTCACTCTGAAATATGTAGCCATTACTTGATACTCAATGTTGATGGGAGTCAGTCAGTGCTTCCACTTGCAGGAGCTTTCAATCACAGAAACAGAAACACTAAAATTATAAAGATAAATTGTCAATGTCCTTGTACTGTTTAATCATTTAATGATACTAAAAAACGAAACGTTGTCAAAGAAACAAAATGTAAACAAAGGTTGTTTTTGTTTTGCATTTACATCCATTTGTACGCCCTTTGGATGTAAATAAACATTATTGTTTCTGTTTCATTAATTTGACCTTCTTAATGCTTATAAACAGGGCTTTTTTATATGTTCAAGTTAAAAACGTTTCATTCTTCAGTTTATGCTACTTTAATCTTCTCCACGTATAACATATTTCACTTTCAGGGTGAATAAAGTATCGTACTCAATTCGAAAAAAGTGGTTTCAGGTTGGTAGCCCTTCGCCTTTGACTTGAGTCACAAACTTAAAACCACTCTTTTCCTCATTAAGTAATATACTATTTCGTCACAGATCAATTCACACGTTCGTAAATTTGACAATTACCTTTACATTTTTTTCCCTTTATCACTTGATCATTCGTTTAAAATTCTATAAAATGTTCGCCATTTCAAGAAAAATGACTAACTATGTTCTTTAGACTTGTGTAAGTTCCAACAATCAATCCTAGTACGCCGAATATTACGAGAGCTCCATTTTTGACTAACATAAATAGTTTTTCCTTTTTTGTTGTCACGGTCCAAAACGTGCATGTCTGAATGACCGCTGGGAATGCCAAACCGAGAGCCGATAAACAAAATGCACCGATCAAAGAAATAAATAGCTCTAATTCTGGCACTGCCACCGCTAAAATAACTAAAACAAATAACAACATTAATTAGATATTGTTTAAATTAAAAGGAAACTGTTTGGATCAAGAAAAAATTATTAAACATATATCCTAAAATTTAATAATATATTCTAATATCCATTCAGAATAAGTTTACAAACAAAAATTCTAATTAACGAAAGAATTTATTGTTTATCAAAAACATAATTGTTTTGTTACCAGTGTAATTATATTTATATATAGGATATAGAAATATTTTTGAACATTCAGTTTTAATGCGTTGCGTAGTGACGTCGTGTCGTGATACCGTCGTAAAGTAATATAATCGTGAAATAGTACCGCCATGAAGTAGTTCCGTCGTTTAGTAGTGCCGTGTTGAAGTAGCATAGTGAAGCAGTGACGCAGTGAGGATCCAGTCAATGGGAGAATATTAAAGACTTATATTACATTATCATAAACAGACGAGCATGAAATATCGTACTAACATATTTTTTATATTAAAAAAGGGAATTGATTTATCGTACTCGTGTTAATGACAGATATACTATTTTTGAAAATAACTACAGAGGTAACAATCTGGTATTGTAAAATATACGAATATATTTTAAATATCTTAAATGTGTAAATACAAGAGTGAAGTTTAAAAGAAAAAAGTACAACGAATATCAAATGGGGTGACTAATTCCTTACAATATCATGCCTGGATTTAAAAGATAAAATATTTTATTTATCAATTAAGCAAACAGTTTAATAATTGTTTTTTGAAATGCAAAGATTTAATTATTAATTTAATTTTTTAATTGCATGATATTGAATGGAAACGATTTATCATTTACTTATATACTAACTGACAGTTATTATGTTTTTGAGATACTGTAACGAAATAACGTCAGTATATAATATTAAAACTTTAGTTTCATAAAAGTTACGAATTTCATTTCATTGGGGGGTATATTATATTTTTAACATTCTCTGTATGTTTTATATAAAGCAATTAGAAATCATTACCTTGTATGTTAAAATTGAAATTAAATCATATAAAGTAAAAAGATTCGTATGATTTTCACACAACAGAAATACAATAATATGTAACCACTCTTAATACTTACAAGTAATGAGAACGAGAGAGGTTCTCACGATGTATTCCCAGAATAGTTTCAGAGATTCTGATTGAACGAAATTAGAAATGTAATCATTCCATACAATATCTATGGCGACATAACATTGCACCGCGTGAGTCATAAAAATGGCAACTGCTAAACATATCTGAACAATTTTCGATGGTATTTCGTTGTCCGGTAAATTAAATGTGATACTTCCTTCGGTCAGTTCTCCATATCTCAAATATCCGAACAAACCCATACCGACGTACAGTGAAACAATCACAAACATTCCAACATTTAGGACTCCGAAAGAACTGCCAAATGATTTTGGTTCCTTCATTTCATTCTCCAGTGGCATAATCTAAAATTATTGACAACTTTGTTTTACTTTTTCTAAAATTGAAATATTCCGAGAAAAAAATTGGACAAAAAATTATTACACTACATCACAAAGTGAGGAAATATGTGTTTACTTCTCATATTTAATATACGTTTTAAAAGAGGTGAGAACTGTTACGAGTTTTTACAATTCGGTATTATAAAAATGGTTGTTTATCTTTTCAACCTGTTTCATAATGTATGCCCAATATTACGTGTAAATTAACTATATCCCTATTTTATGATGGAGTATGATAATTTTTTGCCAAATATAAGAAAATTTAATAATAATTTGACTTCGTATTGGTTTATTGCGTGTCAGATTAAGATGCATATTAAAATTAAAATTGGAAAAATTATATTAATCATTATAACGGTTATGATGTACTGGAAAAATTATGTTAGATTAGCATGAAAAATAAATGTCTATTTATATTCTTAAAGGCAGTTAAATGTAAATTTTGAAAACAAAAGTAGACAAAATACCAATCTTTTTTTTTTCAATGTTTACACTTATCTACCCATTATAATGTAGATTCAGCATTATTTTTCACACTATTTCAGCATATTATTTTTTTCCAATATAATGCAATGGTCCAATGTAATTGTAATGGTTAGAAAAAGATTTTTCGACTATAAATTACGTAGTGAAACGATTACTTACAACGCCAATTGCTTCTAGAGCGAAAAGAACGGTACCAAAATAGAGTGGAAAATTTTTCACTTCTCCAATCGGATTGCGACCTTGAAACGATGGAGTTACTTGAAATAAATAATATAAGATGATTCCAAAGCTGATGAACGTGATGCCATTGGCGAATGTTGAAATTGGTGCTAAGAATTTTAAATTTCTGATCCAGTTGATTAAAATGAGAGGTATCAAGATACCAAACATATAATATTTCAAATCAACCGGCGTTACATACGAATCCAGAGCCTGAAAGAAGTTTATCATTATTGACATTGCGGATATATTCACTAAAATAATAAAATTAAAGTTAAGTCTTCGCGAAGCATGCACAAAAAGTTCTGTTTATTATTTTAAGATAGGAAAAGTACCCCGGTAAAAATGAAACATATATGGTCCATACACGGTCCGTGTATGTTTTAACAACTTCATACAAGAAAATAACAAATTCGTATATAGACATATGTGTTTTATCTTAATTTATATATGGCCATATATGGTGGATATGGCAATAATTGATATATTATTGTAGCCATATATGGTTTCAATAATTTCCATATATTGAAATCAATTATAATCATATATCAAATATAATTGGCCATATGTGGATCAAGAAAAAACATATGTAGATCTATATATGAAATTTTTATTATCTTATATGAAATTGTTAAGACATATATGTACCATGTATATTTCATTGTCACTAGGGTACACTTTTCGTCTTCTGAAATCGGTCACGATTCTCTCCATTCGGCAGGAATTGAAAACGATACATTCCTTATACTTTTTGCGAAAAATATCGCGCGCAACTAAGGAGAAGAGCTTTGAATTTCGATCCCAAACTTGCTCCTAGTTGCATAAATTTCTTTCAACTTCGATACAAAGTTGATTCTATTATTTTTCTAAAGAAAATTTTCAAAAAAAGAACTACAAAAAAGTAACGGAATTACTTGAACAATTGTAAAGAATTTAGAGACCGCGATAAAAATTCTGTTGAAAAGTTTATTTCGCAACGAAATTGTCGGGCAAATCTTAAAAAGTGTATCGCGTCAGTTTAGATCGATCAAACAGATGAACGTCTTGCAATAATACAAAAATATTTCGCGATTAGCGAAGTCGCGCTATTTATAGACGGGCATTTCTTTTTGCGCGGGTAAAGCGCAAAAAGTATAAATCTTTATTTCTTCCGACGCATGTATTATGCATGAAGAAAGCAACGGTGAAAAAAGAATTGCGTTCAAAAGTCGCGCGGATGAATGATTATTAGACTGTCGTGCGAAAATAATGTAATACAATGCAATAGATAAAGTGGCATTTTTCGAGGAGACATTTCGCATCCATGACTCACCGATTTGAGGTTGGTAGATATAAAGACTACGTAAACACAGCAGGATCCTAGCTGATAAATTAGTAAGAAGACGTTTGTCAAATGCCTGAAAAGATAAACATACACTTGGGTGACATTTAATACGACACAAAGAGGCGGCGCGGGGAACGATTTCGGTCGAATTCGTGATTTATGAGTGTGGCGTGAAAAAAATGTTTTCGCTAATTTCGCGAACGAACAAACGGCGCGGCATTTCGATGATTTGCGGTGGCATTTTTTCTTTTTTTTTTCACGACCGTTCATAAATGACAAGTCACCTGCGTTACAGGGCCAACGTACACAGATATTCGCGAGAACCGTCGCAACTTTTGCGGTCCCTCTTCTAAAGCTGCCTCAAACGTGGACGGGTAACTCAGGGCCGGCACTTTTCTTCGCTTGCACAGCTCGTACTCTGACGTTATTAGTAACCTTATACAATATGTGCATAGAAGTCCAATGATCACTGTTCCGAAGAATCCGATCGCGTAACCGGAATTGGAGAACGCTTTTGGCATCGCCAAAATCCCCGTACCCAGGCTACCTTTCAATAGGTGGAACAACGTTTCTGAATACCTGAAATGTAAACGATCGAATTAGTCGGACTGATTTGAATTAGTGTTGCTTTTTTGTTGTGACCATAAATGCTATTTATACGGCGGAATAGATTTATTTTTGAACAAAATTACTATAGTTTGCAGCCAACGAACTGATTTATACTAATTTTCATATTACATTAGGATTAAGAATATTAAGATTATTATTTTTAGAGATAAACTGAGCTGTTTTCTACAATTGTAAGAGAACGTGTATAAATCGCACGATAAAGATTGTTTGTTGAAAACTGTAGTAATTTTTTTTAAAAGATGCCAGAAATAAGAGTCTAGATAATGTGTAAGGAAGTTTAGAATTGTCGATTCGTAAACAGTATTTTATGCCACAAGTACAGAGAAAATGGCATAGTTTTTGGTGGAAAAAAGTAGGTGATTTCTGAGCAGAGGCTGTGATGCATATTGTGGAATCGGTACTTTCCTTGACTAGTGAAAGAAAGCATTCGTTCTTTCACTAATACATGTACAGTTTTAATTTCAGCTCAGACCGCAATACTCTTCAGGAATTAATTACTTTTCCAACCAAGTACACGTCTCAGTTTTTCTGTAAATGCGGCACAAGAATCTATTCTACATTTTTCTAATGCAGTGAAAAAAAGAGAATAAAAATTGCTAACTATTAAAATGAGAGAAGTAATAAGACATATATTTTATATTTATATTCAAAGTTTATCGTAAAGTAGTTCAATTATTTCTAAGTTGTAAAATCTGTCTCTTTTGTTCCAAACGCTTGAAGTCGCTAAAATTTTAATCTGGATCAATCAGTTTAATTTTAACCTTAATAAGGTAATATTTTAATTAATAAAATATTATACTGTGCTCTTAGTAAGCTTGCTTTGATTAAATTAAAAATTAGAAATATTTAGATTTTAAAAATAACTAATACTGCAATTTTAAGAAAATAATTACTCATATTCTAAATTAATAACAAAATTAAAAATAATATATTTTTTATTATTCACACGACTGTTTTTACTGTTATATTTTTACTTTAGTTTACTTCTTTTTTTTAAATCTTATATAATTTATTTGCATTTTCAGATATAATTTGAGCGTAAAAAGAAAACTAGTTTTTTATTTGCTTACCTGCAGATAAAAGAAATTAATTTTTATTCGTTACGGCAATTAATTCGATTATCCGTACGAAAAGAAAGATAAAAACGTGGTATGTGAAAAGTCAGCATTTACGAGAAGGAGATACATGTCTTAGTATACTCATTCGGGTTAAGGTCACTGATTTATACAATATTCAGTTTAAACTGGTATAAAAAACTATCACATATAAAAATAACATAACAGCGATTATTTATCTAAAAATCTAAATTAAATAAATCGATAGCAAACGTTACGATAACCATCGCATCGATAAAAGTGTCAACGACTTTGAAAAAATTTCCATTGTTAATATCAAAGACCTCGTTAGATTAATAAAGTACCATCTACATTAATATTTTATTAATTTAATTATGTATAATCCTTTGCTTTCAACAACAAATAAATAATTAAGTACTTTTACTTTACTAAACAATTCAATGTGCAAAAATATTATGTTTTATATTTAGTTTGAAATAAATCAGGGAAATTTTCGTCGAAACTCGGATACCACAATTACAAAATCTGGGTATCATTTCTTGAAAATAAAATTAGAAAAATAAAAGATAAAATTCTATATAATTCTAGGTTGGATTAAAAGTTGTTGATCCATTCCCAAGTATCTTTAATTTAGTATCTACTATTTAATTCTTCTTATTCTAGAAGTTTCATATATTTGCATGATATATGAAAAAATTGGGCTAATTTATATAATATAATATGTAAAAGCGTTACATATCATAATAGCACACGATAACATTGTGAAAATAATGCAATGTTCACCTTGAAATATGTCCCTGGGTTATCTGTAGTGCATTTAAAATACTGGTAATGTCCCGTGAATATATTTTTAATGCAATAAATTGTAATATCCCAAGGATATCTCAAATATTCCCTGAACATCTCCAATATGTCTTGTGCTATTAGCTAAGTTAAAGATATCTTACAAATCTAGATGTACTCAGTAGTATTCTATGTTTTAGTCAGCCTAAGTTTTGAGCGTCTTTCCAAGTATATATACATATATATATAGTATATATATGTGTAAAGAGTGTTTAACCTCAAGTCATATTGGAAAGGTCTATTAGATGCAAACAAAACTAGTTCAGGTATTATCTATGCGGGCTTTGTCAGTAAAATGTACATTTTTATTAGTGCAAAGTGATGTGTCAATTCGTATTTCCATAGTAATCTATTGCTACTCTTGTAGAAGAGAAATTTTAACTACTTTAAAAATATCTGAAAAACTCGTCAAAAACCTCTGAAATGGGGACTTGTAGAATTTTTCTGGCGTTTCTAGTATTTGCTGGAGTTATTCTGGAATTAACAATAAATAATACTATTTCAATTAAAGTGCATTTCTATTTCTCTTGCTATTTTTCAAAGACCACTCTAATGCATCCAAGCATGTGTGCCTTAAGTTGCAATCTTAAATACAACCTGTGAGTAAGGTTGCTTTACCCGAAGACAGTGTGAGGATAACGGAATAAACACTGTTTATGTGCGCTGTCTATCGAACGTTTGAAAACTACATTTTTTAACAGTTTTTTAACAGTTAAAATGAATAATTAGTTCATAAAACAAAGCAATGTAAAAAAAACAAATGCAGAGATTATTATTTTTTTCAATTTAATAATTATTTATAATTAATATTTATCTACAGAAAGTAAAATGTACCTAAAAAATTGATAAAAATTACTATATAACTTAGTATAATTTGTAAGAAACATGATAAAAAGCAAGATTTATACGTTTTAATAATTTCATATAAGACAAAATTTATATATGGCCATATATGGTTGATATAGCTTCTTCAGGGGTATCCACGTTCTCATATTTTAATCTGTAATTTCTTAAATATCTTTTTCCTACGTCTATTAAGTTAAAATAACGGTACAATTTTTACTATAAATTTTCCATTTCCTTATATTGATAATTCCAGAGGACTCGATGATTTCGTAAGAAAGGAGAGAGCGTTACACTGAACACGATAGACAACAATCTCAATTACAACAATCTTTGCTCATAAAATTAAAAGGAAACATCAATAGTTTTTCATTTTCTCTCTCTCTCTCTCCCTCTCTGAGTGTAATTTCAAAAAGTCGTTTAACGCAAATGTTTATTACTTAGTTCAATGTATATTATAAATAATGAAAAAATTTATACAACTCTCAACTTATACATATTCATACCGTCAAGCGTATTTTCATATTAAAAATAATGTTTTAGCTATTACAATTTAACATTTATGCTTATTATAATTAACGTTTTGATTATTCAAATACACCAGACGAGTTGAAAACTTTGTAAATAAGATAAAAATGTTACGTACTGAGTGAATTAATTTTATTGTCTGTAATAAAGGACGTCTGAATATCAAGCATTTATTTCTGAGAATCATTGATTCAATTTTAATGCCCAGGTATTTGAAGCAAAGGAAACAAAATAAGAAAAAAAAAATAAGCATCCCGATGCTTGATAAAGCCGTATCATGAACATTAATTTTGGTATAGAGTGATCTGAGCAGTTTTGGATATATAATAACATAATGCACTCTGATTAATATATATATATATTAATTTTGTTAATTTTTGAATATATACATTAAGTTGCAATGTTCTGTTCATATTTTTTATTTACATTGAACTAATATTATTTTATTTAACATTTCATTGGTCATGAAACTTTGTTGTATTCATATTATTCATATTATTAATGATTATAACAAGAAAATTAATTACTTATTAATCTTTATATTAAATAAATAACGTAAATTTATTTTTAAATATTACTAAATATCGAACACTTAACGTTTCAAGGAAGCAAGAAGGAGGTTCTAGCGCCTTCTATTCCTTTCTCTTTTTTGCAAATTTTCGTAGTCTCCACCATTTTTACATTTCATAGTGTAAAACTAACACTTGTACACTATTAAAACTAAATGGTAAAGGCATTAAGTGGAATCTTTTATCGTTTCAATAGAATTTTTTATCATTTAAACGGTATTCTTCTTCATTTAAATTACTACACTTACCATTTTGTTCGTACAGTACAGTTTTATGAAATTCGCATTATTTTTTTTGTTAACTATTGTCCAGATTTATACTTAATGTCGACTTATAGCATTTTTTATTATTAAAAAATATGTATATAATTACTGAAAATGCAAATTATATACCGTATAATACAAGATATGCACGTTTGTATATTAATGACTTCAATTGATTTATGATACTTGAAAAGTACTGTATTTAAATTGAAATGTAAATTGTAAAACATTGTAATAAGACACTAAAATGCATATCAATTAGAACGAGAGATCACCAAGATAAGGTGAAAGTACTTAACCGAGAGGAAAACTACTTAAGAATAACAAGCAAGATAACAAGAATTGCATAAAGTGAAAAATGGCGGTGAATGAACGAAAGAACAATCGCATAGAATTTTATACGATTCTGTTGTCTCATGACTTATTGAAAATTCAATATTTTATATCAATTAATTAGTCATATACCGCTTTTCACGAATATATATATATATATATATATAGGTCAATACGAATTCGCGCTTACAAATCGATTAATATCACCTACATGGAGAGAAAGGATTAATAAAAATTACTGACATTGTTAGTAAATTATTCACATACTTGCAACATTTGAGAAATTACTATCTTAAGTTAGCAAAACGTGTCAATTTGTTAACAATTATTCATAGAAAATTGACAATATATAAGTCAAAATGCTGACACTTTTGACTAACTTAGGATAGTAATTTTTAAATCTTTGCAAGTGTATGATCAGTTTACTAGCACTGTCAGTAATTCTTATTAATCTTTTTTTTCGCTGTGTATTAAACGTTTTAACAACAAAAATATTTCAATTTTTAGAAGAAAATGTTCGGGAAGTATTAATAAAAGAATATATACATATCTTTATTTAACAAAAATATTTAATTGTACTTGCAAAATTATTTCAACACCTGTATTTTGGAGTATTTTAATTTTATTTATTTATCATTTTTTCGTTCAGTTTGTTTTTGCATTTATTTATAAATAATATTAACTTAACTTTGTATTGCATTTAATTTCATCAATGACAATAAAAATAATGTGTGTAAAGAATGAGAAAACACACTGTTCCTGCAATATTGCACAAAAGCAACAACAGAATTATAATGTAACTTAAATAAAAGTCATTAGAGCGACTTATTATATTGGATTCGGAGACTGGCATATTAAATTAAACAATAAAAAAAGAATTGTGAAAGTCTTATGTACATATGTTTGTATGTAACTACCTGTTTTCCTTATTTCTTTTTGATGAATGCGAAAGATGTTAAAACAGTTTTTTTCCTATCTTCTTCTGATTCACGTTATTCTACATTGAAAATCGCACAGTTTTGTGCATATTCAAATTAATGCATTTACTATCTTTACAATTAAACCTAAACAAAACAAATCGAATTAAATAAATTAAACAAATTGTTATCATTCAGCTAATTGATTAATTTAAGAAATTAATTGGCTTTTAATTAACGCAAAATAAATGAATCGAGTTGCAAAAAAATGATTATTTAACTCGGTTAAAAATACATTAATTGTGCGCTTAAATAAAGTAAAAATATGAATGAAAATTGAGATACGAGCAAATGTCATGATACTGATCTCATAAGCTGTATTTTGTCAATAATTCATTCAACTCACGTCGTTGGATGCTGAACTTCTCTGTGCTTGTATGGGTCATACTCGTCTTCTAATTCTTTAGCGTATTTTTTAACGTCCTCAAGTTCTACGACGTGTGTGCCTTTGGAACTATCTTTTAATGAATACCTGTGCAAAAGGAAGCGCGTTAAAATATATTTGTACAAATTGAGAATTTCTCACAAATGTTATACCTTTTGTTCTTTTATCTCGACTGTTATATTTTTCAATGTTTATTAATGTCTACACGGAGAGAAAAGATTTATAAAATTTACTGACATTCTTAGTAAACTGGTTATATATTGGCAAAACTTGAAAAATTACTATCTTAAGTTAGTAAAACATATCAATTTGTTGAAAATGATTCTTAGAAAGCTGACACTTTTTACTAACTTAGGATAGTAATTTTTCAGTTCTTGCAAGTATATGACCAGTTTACCAACAATGTCAGTAATTTTTATTAATCTTTTCTCTTCGTGTAGTTATACAGAACACAACAAGTTTATTTCAATCAAGATGCTGCCTTTAATACGATAAAAATAATCATGATATTTTCGAGGATATGATTAGAAGTTAAAGAAATTAACGTGAAGATAGTTCTATTGTTTTGTTTATAAATAAATATTTAATTATTTACTTTTTGGTATCAGGCCATGATAGAGGTGGTTTTTTACAGTCTACTGACGTCTGAAACAAATGAGAAAAAGTAATTAGTACCATATTAGTTCGTTATTGTTTATGTATAATGAAATTTTAGACATAAATTTAAATTGTTGGTTGAAACCATAATTTCTAGTTACAATAATCGGAATATTTAGCTGGAATTACTAAAAAGGAAAATTCATGGATAGGACAAGTAAAAAGATTGATTGTTTCTGGATTACATTAAAATTATTTTATCAATTAAAGTTTCAGTAATCAAGAATCGAATATTTGTATTAAATTATAAAACACTGAAAAAGAGTTTATTACAATGTAGTTCATTACAACTTACGTTTTAGTAATGAATTACATTTAATTACATTTATTAAATAGACGAAAGTCCAATTACTTCCATTTATACACTGAAAAGTTACGTTAAATTGTACAGAACTTTTGGTAGTCCATTCATACCGAGGGATTATGAATTGTAAAATAATACTCATAAAGTTCGGTAAAATAACACGAATAACTGATATTAACATCGAAAAGTTCGATAATATAAACTATGTATATTTTTTTAATGTAGTTAACTGGGAATGGTAACTAAATATTATTATCAGTGTGACGTGTACCTAAAATTGTGGCGCCAAACTTTCTGATAATATTCGAGTCGAAATATTGAACAATGAGTTCAATATTACCATGAAACGTAGCAATTAATATTGCTTTATTTTTCTTATTTTAATTGAACGGTAATAATATTCCTGGTATATTATTCCTGATTTATTATGGCGTATTACCTGTCAGTTTTTTTTCCGTACAACATTACTTACAATAAGAAATAAATTGAAAACAAACTGAAGAAGTAATTTCCATAGGCACGTACATACCTTTCGTATCTTGATAACACTATTTTTTTTTACTTTGTCCGACAAACATTTTATGATAATCTGTGACGTATTTAAATATCACTGGCAAATATATTTTTCCAGTTTGCACTTTATCAATTATATCGTTATCAATCAATTATATTAAGTAATAAGAGTTTCATAAGAGTCCAAATTAATTAATTCTTCTTATAGTTCAACAGGTAAAAGGTAGAATAACTATTGGCTCCATAATTATTGTAGAACAAACTTTTACCTATGATATGAACTGAAGAAAAACGTTTATTTGTTATGTTGCTGTTTTGTCAAATAAATTTGCTAAGGATAACATTTAAGGATGAAACTATGTAAATTTTACGATTTCTCAGAAGTGCATAAAGATAACAGAGATAACAACAATGTTGATTGTTAAAGATTTAAAACCGAATAAAAAAAGTAATTAAAGGACTTAGTAATGAAAATGGCCTAAATGGTCTAACTTTTCTGAAAATGGGATCACTTTTAACGCCATTAATTCTCAAATAAGACGGCTGAATTTCATGAAATATGTTTACTCTTACTCTTAATTACAAGAGTAAATGTATAATCTGAAAACCTTAAAGGATAAATCATTAATCATCGCATTCCTTAGATAAAATGACTGACATCGATATTGCGATGCTTTTCTTCTTTTTCTTCTTACTCTTGCAATAATATTATCGTGTTGATAGTACGGAGATTAAATTGAAACTGCCATTCCGAGCGATGAGTGGAATTTTTTGAGTACAAGTGATCCTCATCTGATTATCAGAATCCCGAGATGATAAGTACCGCGAGAAACGGAATCATCTCGAATGTTGTCCGCGACTCATAAGCCTAGGACAACAATTGTCTCTCATCAAAGCCGCGCGCATACAGTTTATTTTATTTATTTATTGTGGCAACATCTTTTCTTTTCGTGTGTTTACTGTATCAACTGTCTATTTTATCAATATTGAATATAAATGATAACCAAATGTTTTGTTATTGACGCTTGAATAAGTAAATTAACTAATGCGAAAATATTAATACTTTAATACAATGTCCGGAGAAATTCTATAATAATAATATTTATTTATTTTCTTTATAATAACATTCGATATTTGTTATGAGAATTTATATAAAAATGATACATTTGTATAATGTGTAAAATTTTTTTAATAATGTTACAAAACTATTCATTGTATATTTTTTGTTTCTTAATATAAGATTTTTATAATAAATAATTTAATAATTTATTAAATATTTAAATAATTGAATATATTTGAAAACAAGAACAATAACAAATAATAAAAATTTTGATAAATAATTTTTATAACAATTGAATTTTGAATATATATATTTATGTTTATATAGTACAGTAGTGCTTAATGTTAAAAAAAAAGATTGTAAAATTTTAAAGTCAGTGATTATCAGATGCTTGTAGTAATCAGGTGTAAATACGCAAAATTATAAAGAACTATTTCACTTAGTCGCACGTGATTTACAAGACAAATTATTCAGGATGTTTTCAATCAATTATGATAAGATATCTAAGTAAATATTTATTGAATAAACAGAAAATTTATACTTAATCAATTTACAATGTAATTTAGAACACTTCTGTTTACAAAGAATTAAAAAAAAGTGTCGTTTACATTGTATCAATTAACTCGTAATTATATGTATAGTTAATAATATTTATACATGTTAATATATCTTATTAATAATATTTTTATTTCTTTTCTGTTTAATTATTATAATGTAATTTATTCTCGGAATTGATTGAATATTTTCATTAGAACTTGTCAATGTAATTCTTCCAATTTAATGCAATAGTAAATTTAAATATAAGAAAATAAACTACCCGCTAATTTTTTTAATGATTGTTAATTAATTAAGGAAATTAAGTAATATCATGTTGTTATTTGCGCAAAAGTTTATATAATAGAAATTTAATCTATTTTTAATGTTAAATAAGTAGATAACTTATAGTAGATAACTTACTACTTTAAAAGTAATTTTCTGTGCAATTCGTTTGTATATTTTTTTCTTGAAATGTTTTTTCATTTTACACACAGTGGTAATTTTCTTTAGTATATATGAAAATGTTAATATACTTCTTTCCTCATTTTTACATTAATAAAAATTTATCCGCATCGCAGAAATAGTTTCGTTACCATCGAGAGGCAATTCAACCATTCAAACAATTCCAATCGAAAAATAATGACTATAAGAAAAGCAATATTTGACCAACTCAATAAAACGTTTCACTGTTTATTATTTTCACCTGTATTAGTCAACTCACAATTGAAAAGTATAAAATTATAATTTTATCATTTAAATGTAAACGCTTCGACAAATTTTTGTTTAGTTTTCCTTTATCGCTCTTTGCGAGCGTTTCACAAAAAAACAACATTGTTATAAATAAATACACAAACAATTACTCTAAATACTTAACATTTCTTTACGTACTGACGTCTAATTAAATAATTAATTTCTAATTGATATATTTGTTAATCGTTCATGTAATCATAATATCATAATATTCAAATGATAAGATGTTTTTATCTGCATAATTTAAATTATCATAACGAACCAAACTTTCCTAAAAACTGAGCTGAAAATCAGTAGTTACCATTAAATTAGTTAATTATTGGTAGTTGTCATTACAATCAAAAGTTATTATTTCCGCGCTGAAAAAAATTCTTTAAACATACAGTTCTAATATCTTAATGCGTATCTATGTATACAGAGGGAAAATTGTAATATTTTTTTTTATAATTTCAAAACACGACAATTTATATTTTGGACAATGTTAATAATATTCTTTACTGTATTGGCACAGTAATTTTTCCTATAGTAAAAAAAAGAATTGTGAATAACATTAGATTTTCTAGTAATCGTCGGATATACTTGTCTCATTTTAAGATATATTACTCGAGTCTAGTAAAATATATTGAAAATTAGACAAGTATATCTAACATTTATTGCCCTAAGAAATATATGGTAGAAAAAAAGACTGTTTTTAACCGTGTTTCAGATAAATATACATCTGTCTTTCATTAAAAATTATCATTTTTTAAAAGCATAGACACTAGTTTGAAATGTTATGTTTATAGATAAAACGGAAAATTTTCCTTTTAAAAAACAGTAATTTGTATTGAAAGGCGGACATACTTCGTCGGGCTTCTTTGTCGAATGCAAAAGAGGAATTGTTGTAATAAACGAAATAATTGTTTATTCGTTATATGTCAATTACTATGAGATAACTGCATTTCATTGGACTGATATGAAAATGCCGTTTTAATAATCGCTGCTAAGCGAGCAGCGCTATCATATCGGTCGATATACTCTTTATTTTACAATCTTAACGACCGTTTAATTTGTAACTTACATTTTATTATGTTTACACAATTAAATTATGTTATCTAAATCACTATTTATTTTTAAAATCATAACCAACTATAATTATCACGCGAAC
The DNA here is from genome assembly GCA_022817305.1 of Leptoteleia sp. ZL-2020. Lineage (NCBI taxonomy): Eukaryota > Metazoa > Arthropoda > Insecta > Hymenoptera > Scelionidae > Leptoteleia > Leptoteleia sp. ZL-2020. Next base: position 24,560 of record JABFPN010000112.1, on the reverse strand, counting down.
CTTAGTATACCGAACTATTCATAGACGCGCTCCATGTTAAATTATCATCTTATCGGCGTACAATTTGTACACTCGTCATCGAACCGAAGCGTCAGGCGAATTCGATCGAAGCCCTCTCAAATGCTAATCACGTCCGCAACTTTTTACGTCTAATTGGTCCGATTGATTCGCGTACAATCGAATTACACGCGTTCGACCATCCGGAAACGCTCGGCGGCGTGATCGAAAAAAAGGCCAGCTGGAAAAAACGACTTTTCGGCAGCCTTAATCGCGCCGTAAATTGGCGCTGCCGAAAAACGCGCCAAAGTATCCCATTATTAAATCCAACATAACGCGGGATAAAAAGTGGCTCCGAGCCGAACGCGATTGCGTACGAAGCACAGTTTCTCCTTGTGAAATTGGAGCAAACGTTTTTCTGTTTTTGTTCTTCTTATCCAGCGAATTGCTGGAAAGTGACAATAACTCTTGTACAAGACGCTTGGAATTCTTGTTTATTTACCGAAGCTAGACTGCTGCCAGACAACGCGGATTCATCTTTCGTCGGTGAAAACTCGCGCATGGTGATTCACGCCATAATTATTGTTAATTGTTACGCCTGTCATTATTTATATCCCTCCGCCCTGAATCACTTTTTGCATAAATTAATTTATCAGGCATGCAATTAAATTGTTTTCAAGATGAATTATGTTAATCAAACTTTTTATTAAATTAGGTGAGAGTGTTTGTTTTTATAAAGATTTTTTTTACACTGAGAAAAATAAAATAATAAGAGCTACTATACATTCTGGCATTCTGAGACTCTATGCTCCAATGTTAAGAACTTTGCCAGACAGTCTGGTAAACGGTGTCATTTTTTCAAGTACCAATTATCAGAACTGTGGTACTTCTTGTCACACTGTCGAGCATTATTTTATACAGGAACACATAGAGTCCAGGATTACTATATTATTTTTCTCAGTGTAACAATTTATAAAATTGATTATTAATGTTTAAATTAATTATGATTTTAAGTATAATGAAGGAAGGAATATTTAATTTGCATTCACTGTTGAGAAATTGTTGCAGTATAAATTATTTATAAAGATTTTGAAATCGTTAGTTTTATGAATCATATATATACTTAGCGGAGACTGTGAATTTGAATATAATTTTATTTGAAAACAAATATTATAGTAAGGATTGTAGTTAACTTTCATGACAATTACATTTTTTAGACAATTTTAATTATGTTTAGAAATAAGCATGAAATTAAATAACTTGTGATATTTTTAACATTTGACGTTATTTTACGCTTTACGAACACGAACTATATTTTTGCAATTATATATAGAAAACTGTTATATAATATAAACATTTTTATTCATTGGTATTCTTACATTATATTTCTTCAATTCTAGTGTCCTGAAAAACAATGCGTCCTGAGATGCAATGTATGAAAATTGAGATATAAAATTTCTTTGACTCATTATATTTGAGATAGTGTTCTTAAATCGGTATTGAAACAATTTGTTGCTATAAATGCATAATATACGTTTGCATAACATAAATTCCAGCTGATTAATTACCTTTATCTGAAACAGAGACAACATCGGGGTAATGTTTTACTTTCATTCACTTCTACTTGAAAAAAAAAAAGTAGTAATAAGAGAAGAAAAACGAATCCATTATATTGCCAAATGCACAGAAAAAGTAAGATACATTTCTGTAATAATATTAAATTTTTCGTTTGCAACATGCATAATAAATAATTAAATACTAAATAAGTAATTAATTGGTATAATAATAATATACGCCTTTTTGATATTTCAGTATCTTTTTCGCATTCTCTTCTAAGGTTTATTTAACATAATTAACTATTCGAACAGTATTTTAATTTTTCTGAAACATTCTAATAAATTCCGCAATAATGTATTCTGAAAAATATAAAATAACTAGGATGGAAAATAAAATGCGTTTTAATGTATCTTGAATATTATTAGTTTAAATATTCCTGAATGTATTGAAAAATTTTTTATTTTTCTACATTATTGTGTGCTATTATGAATGCAACTTTATTCATTAATAAATAAGTTTAATGTGCTTTAACTGTTGTAAATCATTGCTCATTTATTCAGGTTAATTGATAAACAAGTCAAATTAATAAAAATATTCTTTCGCGTAACTTTTAAATAACTTTCAATACAATAATATTATTTTATAGTATTATAAACTTTTACAATATTTATTTTTAATACGAAAATACAATTGTCTTAAATATTTTCAGTTTTCCTATAAACCTCAGATGAGATTTTATAAAATGTTAGATTAGAATTTTATTCTCTTAACTTATGTGCATAAAGTTAGAGAAGCACAATATTTTGGCAGACTTTTTTTGCTTTTTGTAAGACAAAATATTCTTTTGCGAAGGCCGACCACAAATTAACGTCCATAAATATGAATAGAAAATTCGCGAATTTATTTCAAATACAAAAAGCAAACTTTGTAATCTGATACCTCTGTTTGTCAATATTATTAAGAAATCTCGAAAGTAATTCTCATAGATTAACTATTATTTGATGTATTAAATTCTTATCAAAGTAGTTTATTTGCTAACTTGTACGATGTTTAAATAATAATGCTTTCACGTTTATCAATAATTACTTCATATATTTTTTAAACCTGCGATACAAATTAATAATCATCACTGTAACGACTTCATTAAGACTTAATTGTTATGTAGTTTTAATGAATAATTTTTTTTATTAAGAAACACTTTCTCACATGATTTTGTATCAAACGAAATTTTGTTTCAGCAAATGCATTATCACGAAATCATCCTGTTATATTAAAATATATGATTTCAAAAATATAAATATTATGAAATAAAGTAGAAGTTACATAAAATTTAGTAATATTTAATATATACAGATATTGTAACTAATTTTTTAATTCAATATCTTAAATAATTTATAATTTGTATTTTGTTTTAATGCAACTTTGAATAATTGATTTTACATAGTATCTTCTCTTTTATCTTTGTCTCAGAATATTATATAAACGCAATCAATTTTTTATCATACAAGACAAGAACTTTATTTGTTAAATTACGTTTATTTTTTAATAAGTATATTAGGAAAGATCGAAAAAAAATTCTTTAAAAGAATATAAAATATCAAAATTAAAAGTAAAAATAATTTATTTCATAGTTGCCTATTAATTATTAATTATTAACAATGTCAGTAATTTTTGTTAATCTTTTCTCTTCGTGTATTTTTCGTAACATAAATTATTTCAGTACTAAATTTTATTAAACTTTTTTCGCCACGTATATAGTTTATAAATTCGAAATCTATAAAAACTCTTTATCTATTTTGCCTTAACGTAATTAACAAGTAATCGAGAAGCAACTTCACATATTTTTTTTATTTATAATTACAAAGAAAATAAAAATACGTACTCGCAAATCTTTTCTGTCAAATAAATTACATTATCCGCACAATACCTATATTGTTCAAAAACAAATAAATTTTAATCGCGGGTAATAAATATTTACTGAAAGTTTACACGGATAAATTATTTATTTTCAAAGGATAAATTTATTTGACAAGAAATAACGCGTTGTTTGCGCGGTATGCATTATATAATAATAACAATTAAAATACTTTTTTTACAGTTCCCTTTTTACGGTACCAAATGGAATTAAGTTATTCCTTACGATTTCTTATCTAAAAAGATGTCATAAAAACCGTAATTGAATCATTGTTAAAGTTTATACCGATCCTACATCTTTCTGTAAAAAGCGAAATAATTGTACGTTTGTTTCCGGAAAATTATTATATGACCGTCTAATTGTCTTGGCTGAGGCAGAAATGTTACGTAAATAATACATCAACTTGAAATGCGTGCTGGATGCTAAAAATTCGGCGCTTTTTATTCAATTTTGTTTTTTTGCGATTCGCTACGTGATACGCTTCGGAAACTTGAAAAACGCAACAAAACGTCTAGCCTCAACGAAACAACAAAGCGTACCTCGCGTGCTTATAGTTTTTGCAACAAAATTCACTGATACGAATCTTGAAGTGAAGTAAGACTTTTAAGTGTTTGCACGAACTCACAACGCTCTGAATAATTTATTCCGAGCGCATGATTTCTTTGTATTATTTTCAATTACTTTTAATGAATTTATTCATTAAAAACCCGATAATACGCGAAAGGAAAAAATTCTTCCGATCGTACCTACAGCTTGTTCAGTTAATTATATTGCAGACATTACATCGCGCAATTGCATAGTACTTTTCTCCTCGAATACACCGAAAGAACATTAATAACATTGTATATAGCTCTATTATATTTAATATTATAATAAGATGCATTATTTAAATGAATATTAAACAAAAAAAAATGCGAACAAAGAGATTAAAGAACAAGAAAATGAAAAATTCATATATATTTTTTCTTAATTCATATACGGTAATAGTTGATTTTGATATGAGTAAATTATTGAAACCACATATTATATCAATTGTTGCCACATATGAACCATATATAGCTGTATATGGCCATATATGAATTAAGAAAAAAAATATATGTCCATATATCATTTTTTTATTTTCTTACACTGAGAAAAATTAACAAATTTGTCAGAACTAAACTTATAGAGTATTGACATATTTAGTTGTAACGACTATATGGTTATGGCTCGGTTGACACATATATGGATATATGCTTCACTTATGCTAGGATAATTTCTACGATTATAATTCGATAATTAAAGCGTGTACCAATTTAATACTTTGCGTGCGCATTCGTGAAATTAAATATTCCCAGAAGTGGTGATAATAAAATAATGATGCGTAAACTTTGTTTTCCTTTCTCATTTGAATATTAACATGCCTCGTATATGTGACGTGCGGATAAAGAACTGATTAATACGTAAATGCACATATAAGCAAATATTTACGAGAAAACGTAAAAAAAAAGAAAAGAAAACAACCGAAGTGGCAATGGTGTTGCGACACGTCGGGCGTGCGAATGCAACGACTCGCGCAAAAATCCCAGTGGCGTTTTATCAAAAAAGTTCGAAGCGTCCAGCACATAAAGCGTGGACGGAATTCCAAAGGACCGTGCATTGCCGCCCCGTTTTAAATCATGTTATTAGTAACTTCATTCAAGCATAAAACGAGTTTTCTGCGCACAATTCACACGTCATGGTGTTGCATATTATTATGCGTTGCATAAGTGAGCACTATGTTTATGCTCTTTTTTTTTTTCTTTTGCCTTTACTCACCAGCGAAACCAGCGAGAAGGGGGGTCGGGAGTGGGGAAAGAGAGCATTATGTGCAAGTGACAATTTATTTATACAGGACCGCTACATTTCTCCGCAGTTCGGATCGTTTCCAATCGCGTTTAACTCCGCGTCGAACAACATTGTCCTTGGTAACGAAAAAATGGCATTCGACTATAGTCGAATCGGCATCCATTCCGTTCCATACAAATTAATACGTCCAATGACACGTGATTAAATTGTTCAAAGCCATCAACAATTTTTTTTTCATTCTTCACCATCAACATATTATTAAATATAACTGGTTACGAGGTTATTAAACTATGAAACTATTTATGTCTACGACACTTACTTCGGTCAAGGAAAAAAATGTACAAAGAGCCGTAGACTTTTTGCAGTTTAATTATTTGTTTTAGCTAGGCTGAATGTTTGTTATTAAATGTATATTAACAGCAAGGATTGTTACGCTGGAAAATTTGCTAGAATAGTATCGAAAATTTGGATTAAAATTTAAATACATATGAATTATATAATTTGTGAAATCAGGCCGGCAAGAATTTAGTATCGAATCTTACATTTTGATTGAAAATAATGAAGGTAGACTTAGGTGCTGCGAGCACAGTACGCCATTACTTGGAAACCTAATCCCAAAATGTACTCTAAAATTAGCAATAGGTGGATTTTAAACACACTTCTTTACTTAGAAAATAATACATTGAAAGTGTAACTAGTACGTTAGATAAATATAATATTAATTAGCGTCAAATAATATAAAGCATATTTTAAACTACTCTTCTCTCCGAAAAAAAAATTCCATTATACACCGAGACTTGAGTAACTGAAGCAATTGTGGGCCTGTTCCTGTTTTCCCCTCTTAATTTTGCTCAGATGAAATATTTGTAACAATGACTAGACCGGCGTTGCACAAGGCATCTTATATAAAGACAGCATTTGATATTAGAAATATAAATTCTTATGGATCAGTGAGTCCTGGAACGATTAATAAAACTAGGCTAGCATTATAATAATAATAATAATAATCTACTATCCCCGTTTCAGCACTTTAATGACAATTTTCGTGTCTTTAAAAATACCTACTAAAGCGCACCATGTATCAACATATTGATATTTTGACTATATCTTCATTTCAACAATGTCTTCCAGCATTTATATATTTTTGTACTAGTCTTTTATACAAGATTATATATTCTACAACATAAATTTATTTTCAAGCTCTCTAGCAGAAAAAGGTGCATTGAAAATTGTTGAAGAAAAGCTTCTCAAAACTCTGTAATAACTGGAAAAATCTTAACGTTAAGGCGAAATATCTCTCAATGGCCAACTCAGAATGAATATAACCACCTTAAGAATTCATATCCTTAAATATATTGTTTAATACATAGTAATTTACGATTTGAACCAAACATCTAAATAGTTGATGAGACCTTTTCCAAAGGATAGCTTTCTGAGAATAATTGTAATGCATGAAAACATGTTCAATAAATTTTAAACTTGTTTAACTATTGACGTGAGTTGAATTTTCCTTAAATTAATTGTTATTTTATAATATATTATAAGATATGAATTTTTAAAGAGGATATGTTCATTCTGAGTTGGCCATCGAGTGACATTTCACCTTAACGGTTGTCGTGAAATTTTTCATGCTACAACCTCGATAAAAGCGCGATTGGTTTTCCGCGAGGTGATAATTGAAGATTTGATTTAAATGGCGCGCGCGCTCCACTTTATTTGGCAAGAGAACGATTCGGCGTCAAAGGACGAGGCGACGGGATAACCATGGAGGCAACAATTCCTTCATTGGAGCGCTTGAATGGAGTTAGCGAAAGACTAATTAATGCTGGCTGCCTTCGTTTGAGGTCGAGGTGCCGTCGGCAGTGCCATTCGGCACGCCGAAACGTTCACACCTGCGCACTCGACGACGCTACCAACTCGATCGGCAAACGGCGGCCACGAAATAATAAAAAACAACTGCGTTTGGCGTTTCTCCATTTGAGCCGAGTAAAAAAAAAAAATAAAAGGGCGGCTCGCTTTTCTGCGCCGCTCTCAACGAGCGCCGCAGACGTATTATCATAAGCCATTGACTTGGGCGCAATTTAACCAAATTAAGTGCAAACGAAACTCGTTTTCATTTTGTCACGTCGCAAATGGAGTTATTTACCTGATTGTTATTTATAGCGACTTTCATCCGGCGTTTTTGACACCGTAGCGGATACAACAATTTGCTCGCAGAAGCAAACAACGAGACCTTCAAATGCACTTTAATTTGATTTATTCCGCAGCCAATTATATGTCAATAGACTATAGATAAGTGACTGGACTTCCGCTGCTAGTCGACACGCGCATCAACATTCGTGAACGAAATGCAAAATTAAGAGAAAGATGTGGTGGCGCGTTTGCGGAAGAAGAACCGATCATTTGGAAACGCGGGGCCGCTCTTCCTCATATTTATTATTATCGCGAGATTGTGCTTTCGTTGATAATTCGGTCTTACTTTTCTCTTTCAATTAAAAGTCACGTGGGAAAGTTCGTTATTACGACCCGATCGTTTGTTTCAAGACTTGCAATCAGCGAAACTGAAATTTTTAGCTATAGTTGGTAATCAACTGACAATTTTAGCGTCGTATGAAAATCGCAATTGTTTTAACGAAAAAATATTTCTATTATCGTATGATTTTTAGAACTAGATTTATTGTTTTGATAAGCCAAAACAAAGTCCGTTGAATTAGTTGTTACTCAGATAAAAATTTATTAAATATTAAATAGAATATTTATACGGTGCGAATCATATATATGAAATATGTGCGACATATATAGGTAGTTTAGTATTTTTACTTTATAGTTATTTGATTTTAGAAATTCGGTTTTAAGTAAAATTTATACTTATTTAGCGTTACTAAACATCGGTAATAATTACCAAACGTACACGGAGAGAAATACGCGTTGTACTATTCAGAAATTTATTTTTTATAGTACAAATACAAATTTGTATTATTTGCATAATATCAATTTTTTGTTCCAAAATTGCAAAGTGTAACATTATCATCACTGATTTCATATATATGTTGCAATTTGTCAACTGGCATTTCTCTCCGTGTATATAGATATCACGAAAATTAACTAAATAAATTTTTTTTCCGCTTTCATTTATTTCCTCCGAGAATCCGTTGCTCAACACTTCTAGATATTTTTGAAAATATCGCATTAAAATCGTAAGCGTCGCGCAAATTAAAATCATATTGTTTTCAATGATCGTTTTGATTGTAGTTTATCACACTCGTATACACATATTTTCTAACTTGAATTTTTCTTAGCGAAAGTCAAGGATAGTAAAAGTATTTTGCACTAACATTAGCGATAAACGTAACGGATACACTATCGGTATAATTATTCATAATTTAAGCTATGATGCAACGATTTACAGTTATTGAAACATCGCAATGAATGGAAATAAATAATTTATTTTAGCGATGGACGATTATAAATATGCGCCCAAGAAAATAATACTGTACTTTACCGTAATCGAAGGACAAATGTCTGATTTTGTCATTAATCCCATGAAAGTGTGGTAATACTAATGACGAATATGGTAAAAGTGAACGAAAATTTAGTAATTCTTAATATATTCTTATTAACTTATACTGTATTACACTGAGAAAAAAGAATAGCAATTATTAAGCATATAAATAATTAATTTTCGTGAATACTATAAAATTTTCGTTCCAGTTACCTAATTTATAGTTAAAATAATCACAATATGGTTAATTCAACCAGAATTCTATTTATCACAAAAATTAACCATACGACTTCTTCCTCAATGTATAATAAGAATGATAACGAGACCAGAAATTTATTCTACGAATACTATAAAGTATAATAATAGTAAGACTTCTTTTTCGTGCAATTCCACAACTTATTTCAGATTTGGTAATATTTGATTATTAACAAACTAGCTGTTAAACAAATCCATTTTCTATCTTATCGAATTTTTTATCTCTCTCTCCCTTTTTTTTAGTTTTATACGACTGATCGTTTCACCGATTATAAGATTGCAAAGAATAATATTTGACCAACATTATGGAATGTTTGTTCGAGTATTAACCACTGGTCACAAGTCATTCATACCTTCGTCGTTGATTAATCAATCATTTTTGCACATATCAAAACGCACGTGATTGTATGAAAAAAAAAAAATTGAAATAATTTAAGAAGAAGCCCATACTCAATGATTCACACGTGTTTGCGCCAGGAATATCAATTAGCATGACTGAGTATAACTTATTGTTAAAGACATTAACATGTAAGAATGAAATCGTCATTGATACAGATTTCGATTATCATAAAACTTGCCGTCTATTGCTCGAAATATTCGAATTGAATCGTATTAAAAATTGCCTATGATAACATTAAAAGGTCAAGCAATTCATTTAATTATGTAATAACTTCATATAATTTACAGTACACCGAGAGAATAATTTTTAAACAAATTGTTTTTTGTATTTAAAGGATATAACAGACAAATTTACGAAAATACAATTAAAAATTAAAAAATGTATTCGTAAAAGATGTAAATATTATGATTTCTCACATTATTTTTACAAATTTATGAATACATTATACAATTTTTGATTGTACTTTTTGCAACGTTGTCCATTATATCCTTCAATTAGAACGAAAAATTTCAATTTTTTCCAATTTTTTTCTGTCGGTGTAATCGAATTGTTCAAACTAATTTGCTGGTATTTATACATTAGTATGATTTACATTTACTGAAAACCAATTAATGTATTTTTAATAATCATTATCATTTCGATTATTCAATTCGACTTCGGCGTTTTCAGAAATATTCATTGATTTGTTGAAAATTTGATTTATTTTCTTAAGCATAAAAATAGTAATTTTATCCTTTGATGATATAAATTAATTGTAAAATATTATCAAATAAAGTATCAAGAAAATGTATGCAAAATTCATGGCATGAATTTTGCGATAAACATGTTCAGGCTGACTTTGAACACGTACTTGGTCTAATAATTCTTGTTTTCATCTCATAAAACCGAGAATTATACGTCCATATAAATATATAAACTTAAAAGATGAGACAGTACATGATAATTTATAATACTACTAAATAAGATAAATTCTCATTAATTAAATTTGTAATTATTATTTATATGTTTGCAATTAATATAAAGAACGAAATTATTATATAGAACGTTGGCAACACAAATATGTATATATAAACACGTCGAGTATAAACTTTATCACTGTCAAAGGGTTTGAATAAATCTTATCGAGATTAATAGACAGTCAAGATTGTTTGATTATCATTGGTTCATATCGTAAAATTCAACACTAAAAAGTTCATTTCAACAATTATTGTCAAACTCATTAATCGTAATGGGCAATAAAAGTTTACAATTATGTAACTCATTTTAAAAAATTATACGTCGAGTGGAAATTTTAAAATGACATTGATAATTCAATGAAAGGAATATTGAGTCTAATACAATAAATAGTTTTCGTATGTATGGATGTACACACGCGCACGTTACCTTTTTTATTATAATATTATTTGAACGTAGTTAAACGATATTGCGAATATTAGTTGAAATGATAAAATTTACAATTTTATTCGCATTTGTACATAACACTTTGTTCGGAAAACGAACCTTGTAGTTATGTAGTTAAATTATTTATTTATTTATTCAATTCACTTAAATATTTAACGTTTCTACTGTAACGTCAAATTACGTGCAATTTATGACCACAAAAGGTTCAATTCTCGGCAAATATTTGATACACAACTTGTTTCCGCATTACAAATGCAGATTTTATGTGATAATAAAAGCATCAATTAATTGGACTTTTGGCGACATCATTTAAGTATCATTTTATGTGCAATTCGTTTGAATATAAATTTCATTCGTTTGAGTGTTGACAAAATAACATAATTTATCTTCGAAACATTTTCATTAACGCCGTTCAACTGTTTCAAAATTAAATGAAGAAACAAACTCACCGTGCTAGACGTAAATCCCAAATTGTCATGAGACATTGTGAAGCAGAATTGAAATTAAGTGCAACACTACTGATTTGAAACTTGAACTACTTTAACGAGGTGTTAAAAGACAAAGTAACTGTATGATGAAGTAAAAATTGTATTCTTACAATTTGGAAAGAAAAATTGTCAAAAAAAGAAAGGTTTCGAGCACGATAAAAAAAGTGGTAAGGAGATAATTTAGAAACGTCAGTCTCATCAAATCCAATGAATGGTTTTCATTTGTTGTGAGAGGTACAGTGGTCGCAAGTAGACTGATCTGACTTTATGCGAAGTATTATTTATATAGCGTGAACCGCCACCGGTATGCCTACGGTATACCCGTCAATTTATGTGCTGTATTTTTCCCATTCTCTTTGTTGCTTATTGGTCTTGTTTATTTAGGATATTTAACATCAAATTTATATACTTTCGCATCAAAAGTAATTAATTCAAAAATTATTAAATGGTTTACACGTGGAATACTGATAAAAATGAAATTTAACATTTGTAATATCTATGAAGAAGACACAAAAATTGCTAAAAATTAGAAAAGTATGAAAACTTTAAAAGAAATTTTATAATAATGTATAAAATCCCAATATACTTATAAAAAAACACAGCTACTCTTCCTATGCTTTACTTTACTTGAAAAATAAATTCCTTACCATATAACTTCTTCCATACAAGTGTGATATAAATAATAAAAAATTTGTGATAAAAGTTACATGAGAAAAAATTTGCACGGTTTAAAAATTAAATTACTTTCATTTTGTTAACATTACAGTATACACTCCAAAAATTGTAAACGTTTTTAAAAAAATTGAAGATTAAACCTTCTTTATATTTTCCTTTTCAATACCAGGCTGTTATTAATATTTTTATAAATAAACATACTGCCAATTTTCAATACAAATGTCTACAAAATGTCTCGACGAATGGTTATTTATATATTAATGCATATTAAAATGCACTATTTGTCGCGTATGAAATCAATTTAAAAAAAGAATGGAATTATTTTCTTAATTAAAACAATTCACCAGTATACACGAAACAATGCATTAATTAAATGGAACTACAGATAAATTTAATTGTTTGTGTGTACAGTTTGGACTTGGTTATCAGTTATACATATCGATGTTAATGTGTAGACTACACTGGAAAAAAATTTTGAGTGCGTCCAACTCGATTGTAGAATTGATGAGTGCATTCTTAAAATAACTATATTCGATTTAATCTTTCATATTTTTATACTTAAATTTGCTGAATATTAAAATTCACAGATTGAAAACAAGTCGTTAAGTAAAAAGGTTAAATAAAATGACAATGGATATATTTCTTTAACAATTTTACATCGACGACACAGATTTTAGTGTAATGGTTTAACTTTTACCGCTTTCTGTACGTTAAAATAAGCAACCAATCGAGTTCAAACTCCCACTTAAAAGTTTACGATAAAAAATATTTTCCTTTAATTGAATGGTATTCTTCAAAGAACATAAATTATTTTTAAAATTATTTATCCACGTTAAAAATATATCCTAGTAAAAATGAAACATATGGTCTAGATATGTTTTCTCTTAATTCATATATGACTATATATAACCATATGTGGTTGATACATGGTAATAATTGATTGATGAAGAGATGATGATGACAAATGAGTTCTATGTGCGAATTTACAGGGAGGAAGAATGTCATTAAACCTAAAAACCAACTTGAGTGTTTTCTTTTATGTTCACAGTTTTTCACACAACATTACAATCTAGAAGAGTCAGTTGATTCTGCATAACATTAAGGCCAAGCAATAGAATCAATGACAGTCTGATGTTACCGTAACAAGACACTAACATAATTTTAACACTTCTAAAATCTAATAATTTTTGTGTTTAATTCCTTGGTTGGAAACTCATATCAAATTAAAATGTTGTACGAAAAACGAACGTTTTTGGTTTAATGACATTTGTGCTTTCCATCTAGCATGTCAATTCACACATAGAACTGTGTTTTTCCAAAACAGTATGAAAATTCCAGTAGTACTCGCTGGCATTTTTACAGCGATTAATACTGGAATTTTTCTGCACCTTTTATTTTCAGTACGAATATCAATTCATTACCTTAGCAAAATTTGCACCTTAATTCTTTGAAAAATACTTGTAAAAACCTTAAAAGGGTACAATTTTTAATGAGTACACTGAAAGAAAAACTGATGGTTATATCAATTAGAGAAAGGTAGTTCAGTTAAAATAGTTATAACAAATGTTTATCAGTAGTATCATGTACCGAAGGAGCAATTATTATTGGTCACTGCTTTAATGCTGATTTAATATATGTGCTTTTGATTTATCATTTTGGCACTTCTGCACTGATAGATATGCATGGCACAAGTATACCACATGCTTAACCCAAGTATATTATATGCTTAAAAAATTGACAGGTACACATATACTTCTGAAAGGTATACGTATGCCTGGTAAGAAGCATACGAATACTCGAGCAAAAATTTGAATTCATATCATAAATATACACTAAATATACACTAGATATAATTAAACAGATATTCTTAAACATCCGTATAATGAAAGCCGTTTCTATCAGTGTGGTCTATCGACTTTTATACTTAAAATAAACGTCATGCACGTGTTTGGGGTGTAGTCTGGAATTAACCTTTTATGGTCGCATCGTTTATTAAATACACGCGTGGTCGTATTTTTTGTTTCTGTTAGAAACATAATATAATAAAATTTAATAAAACATTTTCTTTGTATTTTTTTTTATTTGCCTCTTTATAAAGATAATTAGTTATTTAGAGTTTTTATATTTAAATTTTAAATAAAGTTTTATTCTTTTATGGCCAAAAAATTTTTTGTATCAAATCATACGTAGATTGGTCTTTTTAAACATTAATAATACATGACCTTGATTAAAGTTTAACAACGTTTCACATTAGAAAAAATCTATTATGAATCATTTCGGAATTTGCAACAAATAAATCATAATAATTTATAACAAATTACAATATGAAAATTGTGAAATATCATGAAGTATTATGATTTATCTGTTGCTAATTTCGTAATAATTCATAATAGATTTTTTCTATTGAAATGTTGTTAAACTATAACCAGAGGACTTATAACTATATAATCGTGTACTATCATCATATGTTTTGTAGCAGATTTTGATGAAAGTTTACGCCTTCTGTATGTACTCATTCAAAGTCACTCTCCTTTGTAACTCGTCCAGCAGATAACTGGTTTTTGAATTGTAGAAAACTCAACGTTAACAACTGTCGATATATCAGTGAAATTGTATATCCTACATTCATGCTTACCAATAGTTTGCCGGATAAAGTAGATTTTGTACCAGTCATCGTATTTTTATCCATTTGAAATTGTTTGATCATGGAATTTGAAATATCTTGAATGGTAACAATCAATTTCTCGGATATCGCGTGCTCAACTTGTGTACTATACTATATTGTACTGTAAATGCACGCATATCCCTCAATTATTACAAAATAAAATAGCAACTACTAATAAAAATTCATTCAGTACATTCTCTTTTTAACATATACTCAATTTAGTATCGAAAGCATTAAATTATTATATTGTTTTGCTTAGGGTACCGAAGAAGAATTTGAGCTCATACTAATAAAAACGTTCGATAATTCTTATCTCTTATAGCATTACATTACATTCTTATAGCATTACATATACAGAGCATTCTTTTATCGTTCATTTAATTCATATACAAAGCATTCTTTTATCGTTCCTTCAATCCTGATTTTAAGACAAAAATAGCTGTATTTTATACTTTTTTTTTGTTCACAAACTTTAGGTTAGTTATTTTTGTCACTTTTTCTTTATATGTAACGTATTATCAGTTAATAATAGTTTGAACTTCAAATTAATTTAAATTTACATTTCCTCTTTTATTTACTCAGATGAATTAATTTTGCTTACATTTATAATGAATAAAATTAATATTATAAGGAATAATTTATTAATTATAATTAATCCTTTCCTCGTGGCGAAAAAATATATATTTATTTTAAATGCAATAGTCGAAGTAAACGTATATACAATTTCTTCTCTTTGTATATAAGTCTTTGTATATAAAATGATGAAGGAAAGTACATTTAAATACTCTGTAAGAATGTATATGTATTTTATATAAAGCAAAAATTATTTAATTGCATAGCAAAAATAAAATATTTTCACTGAAAACTTGTTTCAATTTAGTTGAATGTATGGAAATAAAAATTCGTTTTTATTATGAACGGAGAAAGCTAATTCAGTTAGCCATACGTAAAAGGAACGAAAGACCATCAAAATAGTTTTTTTTTTATCTTAAAGAGAAAGATGTTTACAAATTAGATAAGCTGTAAGGTGGCCTAAAATTCATAGCGACTTAGCACATGTTACGATGCCTCAGAGGCGATAGTTGCGTCAGCTAAAAAGACGTTCTCATTCCGTTGTAGTCTGCTTTCGACATTTAGTTTGAGCAGATCAGTTGAAACTGTACGCTCGACAATACAGCTCCATTCGTTACACCTTTAACAGGCTTGAGAGAAATTATTTTCCGTCAACATGACATCGAAAGGACCTTCCTTTGATTCCGATTGCATGACGCTCACGCGTTTCGTTCTTGCGGAACAGCGCAAAATTCCTTCTGCTACCGGGTACCTGACGCAACTTTTAAACAGCATTCAGACAGCTGTTAAAGCTGTCAGCTCGGCTGTTAGAAAAGCCGGCATTGCTAACATGTAAGTATTTGTTTGGTAAAAAATTTCACATTAATTCATTCGGTTTATTTTCTTCAAATTTTGTCCGACTGAAAAATTCAAATTGAAATAATCACTGAAAAGTGCATCGCAAAACAATTTCATTTGAAATTTTGAGTTTGAGAGAAATTTAAACTTTTTAATTTGCAATTAAAAAAAAATATGGAATGTAACAAAATATTGTTTTTCGTTTTACAGTAATACTTTTTGTAGTAATAATAACCAACTTCTAAAAAAATGTCTGGCAGATTTTTAATGAAAATTAATGATTTGATGAATTACATACGATATGTAATGTATTTTTACAATATTCATTGCGCGTTAATTCTACCAAATTTGTTTATTTTTACCAAAACGGTTGCTTCTTGTTTAACGCGCTTAATCTTCATATTTTATTATATTCAAGTTATCTGTTGTTATGACTGAAATATTTATCTAATTTTTCATAAGTCTCTTTTCATGAAAAACATATCAAATTGAAATGTTCAAGTACAAACTCGATGAAATGTCTTGCATTTTAAAAAATAATTTGTATTTAATAATTTTACCAAACTATATATTGCATGTAAATAATTATTATAGATTAATTCATACGTATGAAAATATTAATTGTAAATTAATAATTAAGGTAATGAAGAAATGAAAAATAATTGATTACAAAATTTTAGTGTGAAAACGATTACATAATTAGATAAGAAATGTTTTAAAACGTTACATGCAGGTTATTATTCAATGCCAATTAAAATGAAATTTTATTTAAAGACCGCGCGCTAATGGAACTTTTTTCCAAGAAATTAAAGTAATAAATGCACATATCAACCACTTTTACTGACAGCGTATTTTGCAGTAAAAAGGTTTTTTTTTAATTAAGTTCATGACACAAATAAGTCAAATTTTTCCTCTTATTATTTCGCAATTAAATTGTAGTTTAGTTCAGTAACAATATTATAAGACAAGAAAAACACTACTTTTTTACTTTATTTGCACGGTAATTATATTTCCATTTAACAGATTCTCAAAATATATATAAACCTTCATAATTGAATTTACATTTACGCATATTTTTTACAATGTAACGTTCACATTATCTTGTTAAAAGAAGCACCAAGGTAAAAGAATAGTAACATTTTAACCAGTTTGTATTTTCTTAATGAACAGAAGATAACCCAAGATAATATAACGACCGCATATAAGAAAATAGATTAAACCAAATTCACCTTATTTGTCTTCTTTCAAAACAAAGAAAGAAGTACTTCAAAATTGCCAGTGACAATTTTACTGGTCTTTTCTTCTTTGATTTTAATTGTTGAACTATTAAAACAGGTATGGAATAGCTGGAAGCGTAAATGTCCAAGGCGAAGAAGTGAAAAAACTTGACGTACTCAGCAACGAACTGTTCATCAATATGATCACCTCATCCTTCACTTCTTGTCTTCTTGTAAGCGAAGAAAATCCGACGATGATCGAAGTAGAGGCGGAAAAGCAAGGAAAATATGTCGTCTGTTTCGACCCCTTGGATGGCTCCTCAAATATCGACTGTTTAGTCTCCGTAGGATCCATATTTTCCATCTACAAAAGATTGGACGACTTTGTTCCATCATTGGCGGATGCTTTGCAGCCCGGTAAAAATTTGGTAGCCGCTGGTTACGCGCTGTATGGCTCGGCAACGATGATGGTCCTTTCAACTGGTCAAGGTGTCAATGGATTCACCTATGATCCAGCAATTGGAGAATTTATTCTTACGGAAAGGAATCTTACAATACCTCAAAAAGGAAAAATTTATAGGTATAATTAAATTTCCATTATCGTATATCCATGGCGAATTGGTGTACATATTTTACATCTGTTCAGCATATGATTTAAATATATTTTACACAGGCTATATTTTTAGAACATTGTGCAAAGAAAGGGGAATTGATTAGAATATTAACTAGAATTTACATTAACTTATGATCTATTTTAGTTGTATTCTCTTGTAAAACAGTACATAAATATTTCAGATATAAAATATTCTGTCCAAATTAAAGACTTACTGGGGGAAAAAAAGACTTAACTTTATTGTTTGAAAACTAAATGTTTAGATCTGTTCTTTTATGTTAATCTTATAAAAATGTAATTTCGTAAAAGAATAAATTGTGTAAATGTCAAGAAGCTTAGGTATAAATGTCACTTTGTAAAATTATGAAAGTTGAAATTAAATTTAAACGAAAATACATTCAGAAATTTGTTATTTAAGCATCAACGAAGGTAATGAAAAATCTTGGCAACCGGGTGTTAAAGAATATGTAGATGCGAAGAAAAACCCTGCAGAGGGGAAACCATATGCCGCAAGATATATAGGTTCTATGGTTGCTGACGTACATAGAACGATCAAGTATGGTGGCATTTTTATGTATCCTGCTTCTTCCAGTAGTCCCAAAGGAAAGGTAATTATTTAATATCAAAAATTATCTTTAAAGACGTTAATAATTCTTAACAATATAAGAAGTTTTTATTAAAATTATGATGTTGCCTTATTATGAATTAATACGTTTTAAACAAATGCGTTAATTTCTTTTGAAGCTATATAATTTCAATATTAAATGCCAATTTTTTAGCTTCGTTTGCTGTACGAATGTATACCAATGGCGTACATTGTAAAAGAAGCCGGTGGTTTAGCAACTAATGGAGAGATGGATATTTTGGATATAATACCCCAAGATATACATGAGAGGTCACCAATTTTCTTAGGTTCTCCAGATGATGTCAACGAAGTTGTTACTTACTTAAATAAGAATAAAAAGAATGCTGATTAATAATAAATATATAATTTTATTCGTTTTGTAATGTATTTTATAGTAAACATCTATTAAAAATATCACGTATCTGTGTATATAATTTCATATATCAAATAATTGGTTTAAAAACTAGCAAATGTAAAACGATATTGATGAAATAAGTTATCTAAAATTCATTATTTGAGACATGATTTATTAATTTTCTTTTACATGATACATAATTCTTTGAAAATCATTATAACAGAATTTAATTACGTACATTTTAGATAAATATATAATCGACATTGAATTTAGTACTGAGACACAATTATAGCCCTTAACTCTTTACGTAAGAAACAAAAAGATTTTATAAAACCTATCGAATTGTGTTTTCAATTATGTTAAAGCATAATTGAAATTTACAGATAAATGTAAGGGGATATAAAAATTATTATAAAATACATAAGCAGTGCACGATATGTTGTGTAAATAAATCAATTAAAATACAGTTTGGAATTCATTATTTGTACACATTTTAAATGTTTGTGTTATTAAAAACAATAACTTCTTGATATAGAAAAACAATCTAGAGAAAAATACAATCTATATAAACATGTTAATTGACATATAATTGGCATTTCATTAAATATGTAATTGACGTGAATTAGACAAACGAACACTGTAAATTATTATGTCAACGGTGTTACACTTTTTAATTTAATTAACACTTACTAATTTTCCTTTTTTTTCTTGTGGCATTAGTACCGTATACTACAATTATACAGTTAAAACATAAAGTTTAAAAAAAATCTACAAAATATCTTTGCTAATCATTTTCGTATCAATCAGTGACTCAAAATACGCAAATTTCCAGATACTATTTTGTTTTCCAAAATTGTGCCAGATGGCAAATCAATGCGTTCTCCGTGATTTGCTATTATAATAACGGTGCCCTTTAGCGTTACACCTTTGCCAAAAGTAACGTCGCCTGATACAGTCAAGTGATCTAATTCCAATAAATCTGGAATAGCTTGGAATCTCTCCAAGAATTCATTTATCTGTACAAAATGTTAAGAATTAATATTAATCTTTAATTTAAACTTTTTAAATATGGTATCTATATCTGTTACATAAAAATAAAATAATAAAATTATTTCATCGGACTCTGCAAGGAACTGATACCAAGTCCCTTGGGAAACAATACAACGATCATATTATTTTGCAACGGCATCAGAAATGTCTTCATTTTTATTTAACTACTGAATTTTCATTTTGGAGACTTGGTATCATTTCCTAATGAAGTTTGATAAAGTGAAAAACTTCTTGCTTTTAGTATTTTTAGTATTATTACTAACCTTAGAAAAGTGTTTATCTCCTAACTTGATTAGAGGTGTCGTTGGGAACATGCGTAAAGGTGTCATTATTAGAGAACCATTACGAAGATCGTAAAGATTGCTCATTACCAATAATAAATCAGAAGTCTTTTTCACTGGCAAAAACCTGCTTCGAGACACATGGATTCCTATAAATAAATACAAGTTAAAGTGTTTAATTCAATTTACCTAAATCGGTTTTTTAGGGAGGGGGAGAGACATTTTATGATGAAATAAAGAAAATGAAAATAGTTTTGATACCTAAACTTCCTTCAAAACACTTCATTGCGGCACCTACAGCCGTTTCCAATTGAATTACATTCAAGCCATTTGAAAAAGATTTATTATTTACAATAATTTCCATGTTAAGTATATCTGAATCCAGAACTCGTTTAATTGCTGAAAAATTCGAATGACATAATTAAGCATTTGTTAAAGTTTAATTACAAAATGCTAAAAGAGTTTGCAAAATATCACTAAATCATTTTCTGATATTATCGTTTTAATGGTATTTAAAAAACTTTACAACAGTGAATTTTTTAAATATTAAATAATTATTGCCAACATTAAAATAATACTTCATGAATTATATTTAAAACTTTAATAATTGTCATTAAAATCAATCAGATTTTAAAATTAAAATTTTAATATATAAAGTAGAGTATTAAATGTAAATTTCTTACCAGGTAAGTTAATCCATAAGTTGTTGGTATTAAAAAATTGAAACTTCCGAACTGATTTGAAATCATCAACATGTTCTGGAGGAACTTGTGCAATTTCAAGGAGTCTCAATTTGTCTTCGTACTGAATTAAAGTGCCACCCTGTGAATGCATTTATGATTTTGTAAACAATCAAAAAAATTTTATAATTTCAACTTTAATACTTATTTATATACAGTATGATACACAAATCTCTGCTTTAGAAAGATTTGTTTTCAAGATGTATACATTTTACCTTAACATCGGCTCTTGTCTTATCAGTCACTTCCATAAGGAATTCAATGTTCTTCTGATCACTATTTAGCAATAATTTTAAAATTTTAAGATCAACAGTTGCTCCTAAATTGTCAATGTTAGATATAAAGCAGTATTGTCTACCCTAAAAATTATTATAAATTTATTGGAAAAAAATCGCTGGATAAAAGGACAAAATGTACTCAAAGGTACCAATAACCATTTACAGTTACCTCATTAATAAATTTCTCCATTAAACCTGACTTTTGGAAGCTTGCATAGAAATCTCCGTGGCCAGGTGGATACCAACTAAAATCAAATTAACAATTAGAAACAATCTCATTTTTTTTAGTGTAGTTTTACAGTTTCCCACTTGTTTTTTTGATATCAATTTATTGTAACACAAATACATATACAAACCATTCAATATCGTCGAGAACGTCGCAGTTTTTCGCAATGGGCAATAACGAATCACGACTGATTCTAGGATAGCAACTTTGATTGAACGTGTGAATATGGACATCGAAACATTTGTACTTCCGTATCACTCTTTCGGTATCATTATTAGTATTGAAGGAATTCATTAGAACTAGAGGCACATTTGACTTGTAAGTTTTGTTTAAGTGCTAGAATCACAAAATCGCAATTAAAATAAACGAATTATCAACTTGATATAATTATATTAATAAAGTCTCGTATTCAAGAACTCCTATACAAGTACGAATAAAAGTCAGTAATTTGTATAGCTTACTTCGATTTGCTGTATAGTAAGATCCAAGAAAGTTAGACTATTTCGAACTTCAATAGTAGATTTGGGGCCATGACAACCCATGCTGGTGCCAAGACCTCCATTGAGTTTCACTACAATCAACTTGTCTAACAATAATTTTATTTCCTCAGGTCCCGGTTCTAAGAGATTATCGTAGTCTTTTATCTGAAAAAAAGAATAAATTGTATCGTCTATAATATTCTGCTTACACTAATACACTGAGAAAAGGGTAAATTTAAAACTAAACTTAAACTGATAGAGAAAATAGCAATTTTTTGATATTTCTTTTTTCTCAATGTAACTCCTTCATTTCCAAGTTTATTAACCTACCGCTTTTTCCGGAAGCTTTTGAATTCGTTCCCATTCGAGGGAAGGACCTTCCTCTTGTAAAAACCTGTTGAACAGTCTCTCGAAACCAGCAAATTGATGATGGAATTCTTCTTTGTACTCGTCGGGTGCCGTAGACTCGATGTGCTCGAGATCCTTCTTAAGTTCGAGCAAAGCATCACGCTTCGTTCTCTCTCGAAACGCTCTCGAGTCTGAAGGGCTACGACGGTGTCCACGGACCTGAAAAAGAATTATGAATTAAGCAACGTATAAATTTTAATAATGTAACAGGGACATCAAAATAATATTACACGAAGAAAAATATAATGTCAAATTCGGCATGAATTGATGATTGCTTAACATGAACTTGATGTAACTATTGTAACGTTGAATCAACGATTAATTAATATCTAATTAATTAAATTGTTACTACGATGTTTTATTGTGTTACATCTAAAGATACTTTTCTGATTAAAATTTAATAATCCAGTGACATCCTTGTGACTCTTTGTGTGAATTAAATGTGACAGTGAGTGAGTGGACAATGCGAGGCTCACATAATTCACGCGTGATAAGCTTATTTGTGATTTATGTGACCTGTGACTGGCAGGAAATTTGTACTATTAATTGGGTAAACAAATATTGGAAATTTGATTTCGACATTTGCAACAACGAAGTTATGTTACTATTGAACTATTGCACTTTTAATTATTTTAAATAACTTCTTAGAATTGTCGCTAATAAAACTAATTTAAAATTAGATTATTTTTAACTGGAAGAGGATTATTTCAATGATTAGTCTCCGTTACTCATTATTGGCTCTTAAACAATAATTAGGTTGTTAATTTTCTTCTTTGTCGAGGAAAATGAGGAAATAGATAAGAATAAAATTTCCATTCTAAAACATAATAAGTAAAGGATGTAGGACGCAGAATAAAAAGATACAAAGTATTCAATATACAAGTTTAATTAATTGGGATCAATGATTGATCGTATGAAGAAAATAAACAATACTCGATAACACGAATCTTCAAAGGTCATCGTGCGGGTATCTTTATTTTCTTCGAAATAAATTAACATTTTCAATAACACATTTTAATAAAGCACTTTAATGCGTCAATTTTCATTCTTTTCCAATTTTTAACTAATTATGTTCAGCTCACTTTTTACTTTATATTCATTGAAATTTATGAATGAAATGCAACGAACAGCGTAACAAAAATTTAAATCTTAAAACCTAATTATTTTCCTAATTTATACAGTAAAACTTTAGATTAATATATATGTATTAAATCAAATGGATTGTCTAATGATATGGATTAACTGTCTAAATAAAATAATTACGTATTGATATAAATATAAATACAGCGTCGCGTTAATTTATCAGTTAACATTTGCATGATGAATCTAGGTCATAATTCGCACAATGCTGCATGGTAAAAATTAATTGCCCTGAGAGTTAAATTCTGCGATAACAATTTATCTACTTTTGCTAAAAATAAGAGAAATGTTATAATTTCGTCCATGTCCAACTGAAATCTATCTCGCGCAAATACAAACAAATATTAACCGTGATATAATAAGAGTACACGATTGCATGACCACTTTCATTCAACCGTATATAAATATGTATGTTGCATTAAACCTTCATATATTATGACGATTGACATAATCTTCATCCTTTCAATGTTATTCTATATGACGTTAATAAATAAATAATAAATACTCCAGAGGAAAGAATTATTCAAATCTCTGAAACTATTATACTTTTGCAAAATTTCATAATAATTGGAAATACACCTTTTCTCATAGAAAAAGGTTTGAAAAGGAAAAAACATAATACTACGATACGAAATATCTGTGGTAGAATAAGTAACAAACTCGCCCTAGTAAAGATGGAACATATATGGTCCACATATGTTTTAACAATTTTATATAAGAAAATAAAAAACTCATACATGGACATATATATATTTTCTTAATTTCAATCATTTCCTTATATTCAAATCAATTATTACCATAGAGCAACCATACCTGGCCATATATAACCATTTATAGATTAAGAAAAATATAATATCCATGTATGAGTATTTTATTTACTTATATGAAATTGTTAAAACATATAAGGACCATATAAGTTTCATTTTTACTACACCGAGAAAAATAAATAGCATATTTAGCAATAAATCCTGGAATACTGAACCTATACGTTCTTTGTATGTGTATCACTTATAATTTTTGGGAATTTTTTCTATACACATTGTATAGTATTCTATG